>JAODUE010009041.1:0-10369 GCA_027564755.1 Amblyopsis hoosieri
CACACCTGATTCAAATGAATGGGTCGTTATCAGGCTTCTAACACACACACTTCTAACTTTATTCATTAGAATCAGGCGTGTTGGAGCAGGGAGACATCTAAAACATGCACTGCTGCGGCTCTCCAGGACCAGGGTTCCCTACCCCTGTTGTAGACACTATTGACCGCATGCTGACATGAACAGCCAAGGGTCCGTGCAGCATGAAAGAACCGTGACTCTTTCATGTTGCTCGAGCATTTTGGCTGCTCCGTGTCGATATGGAGACCGCATAATTAAAATCAGAGTCTATATATCCATCGCACTGGGCTATCGGTGTGCAGGGAGTGAGCGAAATGGGCCACTCATGTCTGCTCGGGTGAACCACTTAGCAGCTGGGTGGTGTTCCCTGTGGCAAATGGTTCATATTTGTGTTGGGTAAATTGTGTTTGTCTTAATTGCCAAGATGCGGGGTAACAATTTGATTATCTGTTTGACCTGTGTCCCCCAGGTGTCATTGCTGTCATTCAGCGTGGAGTCTGAACACACTTTCCTGGACTACATTAAAGGAGGGTAAGTTCATCAGGTGTTCGGCTGCCGCATGCATCTGCAGCTGATGTTTGTGAAGTAGTTGAACTGTCGAGCGAGTTCCGCGGGCACCGGAACAACGTAGTTCTGCTGCCCGTTAAACAGGCCGAAACGGGCGATGACATTTACATTTAGAGAGCAGAGCAGGCACTCCTATACAGCATTGACAGGGGAGACATATTGGCGCATTAATGTGCATTACAAATCTCTTTTCTTTGCCATCGCTGCGGTTGCCTCCAGGGGTCCATGGGCTGGCACTCAGAGAGAGACCACAGTCTCTGCACTGTTACAGCCTGTGTTCACTCACCGCAGAGTGGGTCGCCATTCCTCCACTCCCTGAGGAGGAGGGTCTGCTGCAGTGGCCGGGGTGGATGAATGTGGATGACATGATGATGAAACATTGAGAGGAATTTTAGTGCTTAATTAAAAGCAGTCAACCTGTCACATATGGAAATGTTTCTCCGTGGATCGGTGGCGCTGCCCCGGATTCACGTCTGTGCTGCTTTGCATCCTGACAGCCCGGTGTCCCAGATCTGTCCTATTGACTCACATAAATATACTGTATATATGCACACACATGCACACTCGTACGTGCACGCACACAAACACACACACACTCTCACGCACACGCACACGCACGCGCACGCGCACACACACACACACACACTCTTATACTGAACACACACCTTTACACACCTACACACATATGCGTTCGCGCGCACACACACACACGCACTCTTACGCGCACGTGCGCCAGTGCGCGCGCACACACACACACACACACACACACACACTCTCACGCACGCGCACACACACACACACTCTTATACTGAACACACACCTTTACACACCTACAGACATATACATATGCGCTCGTGCACACACACACGCATGCACACACACACCCGGGCGCACACTTTCTCACACGCACGCACGCACACACACACACACACACACAGGGTAAACCCCGTCTCCATCACTCCACACTGTGTTGTTCTCCCCACACAGAGGAGCTTGACAGTGCAGACGGGGGAATAGCGAGGGGAGACTGACGTGTGATGGACCCAGAGCCTCCTCCTCCTCCTCCTCCAGACGCTGCTTGAGTATTAGATTTGATGTATTAGATATGTGATATTGACCTGGGCCTTATCTCTGCCCACTCTCTAAAGGGTGTTCAGGACGGGGGTGGATTTGTCTTTCTCTTTAATTCTTTACACCGTGGGTAAGAAAGTGATGCCCACCACACTTAACACAACTGATATTATGCAGTGCATTGGTTTTTCATTAATGTGGCAAGTGGCACGGGAATTAGGATAGAGGTTGTTAAGGTCATAAAGACTTACCATGCAGAGTGGCTAATGCAACATTTATATTATTTTCATTACATGCACATTCCTTTTTTTACTTTAAAATTTAAATGAAATCGCTTGAGGTCACAGTTTCCATGCAGCTGCTATAGTGTGGAGGTATTAATAGGTTTAAAGTAATAGTTTCTTCCCAAAAAAAAAACACCCTGTCACATGGGGAAGTGAGCCATGATACTGGCATTTACAGTAGATGTTTTTGTTTCAGTTCGCTGTATGAAATGTTCAGTTTATTTCACACAAAGCAAACTGTTCTCTCGTCAGATAGCTATAGGCTACAGTGGTGTAGAGCGGGGATAGGGTGATCCAAAAAGTCGCTGGTTTGATCCTGGCTAACTCCTCACCAAGTGTCTAGGTGTCCCTGAGCAACACACCTACTGTAACCCTAACTGCTCCCGGCAGTTTGGTCGCACCTTGCATGGCAGCAATCTCCATCGGTGTATGAATGTGTGTGTGAACGGGTGAAGGCGAGGCGATCCTGTAAGGCTCTTTGAGTGGCCGGAAGGTCAGAGAAGCGCTACATAAATGCAGTCCATTTACCATATAGGCTACAGTGTCTGGTGCCTGAGAAAATAATCACTGGTGTGACATTTAAACTTCCACCAACGTAGCAGAGGTACAAATACAGCCACAGCCCGCCCTATATTTTCCTCTACGGAGCCACGGGTAATTCCACCCTATACACAGTGCCTGCTTGTTCCCTCCAACATAGAAGCTTAGAGGAGATGAGTGTCCTAGATTTAGCTTTGTTTGTGATGGACTGCAGCTGCCAAGTCCAGGTCCGACATGGAGGGACACTGTTGGCATTGTTCTGCAGCACAATGCTTGCACACTGGGTGGAATGATGAGAGATCGTATGAGAGAGAGAGAGTTGTAAGGGGTGAGGGAAGGAGAGGGAGATGGGGAGAGAATGAGGTACAGGGGAGGGAGAGGGAGGGGGGAAATCGGGAGAGAGAGAGAGAGAGGGAGCTGGAGAGAGAGAGAGAGATAGAGAGGGGGGGGATAGGGAGAGAGAAAGGAAGGGAGAGGAAGAGAGAGGGAGATGGAGAGAGAGAGAGAGAGGGGGGGAGAGAGACAGAGGGAGAGAGAAATGGAGGGAGAGAGAGAGACAGACAGACCGAGAGAGAGAGAGAGGGAGAGGGAGAGAGAGAGAGGGAATAGCCCCAACTGGAGTCTGCCCCGGCAGTGTGTGCAGGATGTTGTGTCCCACTGCTGTGCCTGTGCCAGGCAGCCATTCTAACAGCTGCTGCCCATCACTCTGAATGGAGACAAATGTTAACAGGGGACTAAGTGTGTTTCATCGTGCAGTGGTGCATGCAGTGGTTCATTACCAGGGGGCTGGGGGTTGGGGGGGAGGGGGTCATGATTTCACTATTAGGAAATAATCCTTTTGGTACAAAAGTCTTCATATAGTTTTAAAGTGATTGATATGTGTGTTCAATCTGTGTGTGGATGTAAACAGTATACATTTACTGTATTAATTTGGTGTTAAATAGCCTACTTACAATGTTGTTTGTCTGCCTGGATATGGACAGCATGTCTATGTGTGTGTGTGCGTGTGTGTGCGTGCGCGCGCGCGCGTGTGTGTGTGAGGTGATGGCAGGGCTGTCCTTTGTAGATGGAATGTAAAAGATAACTCCAGGAACAGACTGTGTCCCTTTGCTTAGGACGCAAAATCTCTTCTCTCTATCTCTCTCTCTCGCTCTCTCTCTCTCTCTCGCTCTCTCTCACTCTCTCTCGCTCTAAACCACACATAAAATATAACCCCATGTTAACCACTAATCTTGGAATATGTTGAGGTTAGCAAACACAGCCTCACCTTTAACGTCCTGCAACAGCAATCAAAACGGATTTTCCCGCTCAAACAAATTGCACACTTCTCTCGTAAAAAATCTGGCAACCGTGCAAAACAGCCGTTTTAAGTGACCACTGTCATATCCACACAGATGGAGGTGACACGTTTGGCAGTTGGCAGGCAGCAGTTCACCCCCAGAGGGGCGTGCGTCCATAGTCTTGTTTCTTTCACGCCACTTTGCCTTAATAGAATTTGGCACCAATGAGAGTATACCCTGATTTCCCAAGCCGTTCATCCAGGAAATACTCAGAATAGCCTGAGCAAGCCATACAGGGATGGAAGGGTGAAGAAGATGCGGGAAGTAATGTAATGGCTGTTGTATATATGTAAAGGGAGGGAGCCAAAGCATTCCAAAGATGGAGGTGTTAGAGCGATGAAGAGAAGCCAGTATTGCAGCATTGTGCTTCAAAGAGGTTAGAGGTGGCTTCCATCACAGCTCGTACGGATAAAACAGACTGGGGTTATGTGGGACATTCAGCTAGCAGCTAAAAGCAGCAGCTATGCTATAGTGCATGCGTACGGGCTCAGCTTTTCAGCCAGTGTTTTCTCCGCCATGCCGCTTTGAGTTTACTTTCTGATGTGCAGAAGCCATACAGTACCTTGAAGCGTTATTTAATTATTGTTAAACCCCGTCTTTATCTTAAGTCCACATGCTGAGGTTTGGCATAATCCCTCATTCACGGTAGGCAACGAACCGGAATCTACTGTAACGTTTTCATTGTTTCCCAAAAACATACTTACTCTAAAGCTGATCCAGAATGGAAATATATCTTAAACTGAACACTAATCTAAGTCATTTTGTCAGTAAAATGGCCACTCTGTTTGCGCCAACCAGAGGAATTAGCAGAGACTTTCTGACAGTTCCCTATTGTATGTCGACCAGTCCAGCCCAATGCTGATTAATGAGCTTGGGGTCAGAGCCTCCCCATAAGGAATCTGTCATTATTTCCATACAATGCTGGTCACAGTGCCTGAATGGAGGTGAAGTCGGGAAAGGCAATCACATTGAAAAAGCATACACTTTGATCTCCACTCCACGTCCTCCTCTCCACACCTCTCTCTGTCTCTCTCTCTCTCTCTCTCTCTCACTCTCACTCGAGCAACAGGCACCGTGATACCGGGGAGAGGGGTTTCTATGCTCATCAGCATCGCCGCTGCTGAACTCATGAATAATAAATGTCTGACGGTGTTTGGTCACCTTTTTGCAGTGCTGCTTGTAGATGACTTTCACATCTGCAGTGAATGGAAGTTCTTAAGAGAATCCATTGATTGCCATCACGATGATGGTGATGAGATTATGAAAACAAAGTAAACATGCACGTGGCAGTACACCTTCAAACACTAATAATTAATATAATCTTGAAGAGGACTATATTCTTTGTGCTGCTTTGATGTATATTGTTAATAACAGTGTCCCCTCTGCATGTTGTTTATGAAACCATTAAGATAGCTTTCTTCTGTCAATATGTGTGTTTATGTAAGCCATCTGGGGAAATTACTAATTTTCTTAATCTTCTCTTGCACGGCTGTTTGTTATTTTGCTCTTTTATGCCATTAAATACACATATTTTCATTTCAAGGTCTAGTGATCATGCATATGACCATATCACCTATCATTAGTGTTTAATGAAGTCTTGATATCAACATTTAACACTAGCATTCTGTTTTTAAAGGTTTAAGATGACACCAGCGCATCCTAGAGACATGTACTGTAACTGGGATAATGGGCCTTTGTCCCGTGCTGTATGAGGTTCGTTAGTATGTGAAACTGTCACGGATTTATGTGCTGAGCACATGGAATTAGAAACAAGGATATGTATGATATTCTGTGTACACACAACTAGCTCTTTAGCTTAAGGTTAGGTTAAGCTTAGCTTTAGCGGCGGCATACGTGATCGAGAAGTCACTATTTCGAACCAGCGAACCCCTGAGCAAGACACCAAACCCTGACCGCTCCCGGTGGTTAGATGGCACGTCGCATGGCTGACATCACCATCGGTGTATGGATGTATGTGTGAATGGGTGAATGTGGGGCTATTGTAAAGTGGCCGGAAGGTTGGAAAAGAAATATATAAATGCAGTTCATTTAGCATATAGGCTCTTAGCCAAGAGGTGCAGTATTACACTGAACCAATCACCAACAAAGACACAAAAGCAATCCCCAACTGTTATTTTATACCTCCCCCCCCCCCCGTAAGAGAATGGGGAGCACCATTCCGAGGTGCGGCTCCGGAGGTTGCAGACGTACAGTATATGGAAATGTTATGAAAATGTAAAGCTCTTCTGATCCTATGATTTGAAAAAAGGATCCTTCCTCCTTTCCAGTTCAAGCTCAGAGCCCCTTTTGCAGGTTTACATCTTCATCATTTAGCAGCTGCTTTTATCCAAAGCGACTTGCAAACAGTACATTAGTCAACAGTAGAAGAGGTCACACACCAGTTGCCTTACGCAGCACGTCATTAGGGCTAACTATGTTATTCCTTTACAACATACACCCATGCAACATACATTTTGTAATATACCAGGGTATTTACAACATGCATCGATTTTACCAGGAAATAGTTCCCAGAGGTCTACCAATAAAGTGCGAATATTCAAACCTTGACTTTGAAGACTCAAGGTTTTAGTGTCAGGCCGTGCATACTGTTTGACCTGGCCAAATGGTCTTGAGGCCACGGTGAAGCCATTTTCTCCACAGTGGTAGAAGTGGATGAATAAGACATTGATGTGTGATGTGTGCTGCAGACAGCAAGCACACTGTTGCCCAGGCAAGGGGCTTGAGCAGACTTGAGTTGTCGCGGTCCTCCTCTGGCAGTATTAGGCCTCGATGTACCAAAGGGCTTACATGCAACAACATCTTTGTTAGGTACTGGGGAGAGAATAGATGATTGCAGGCCCATCGAGGCCTTCTTCTTTATACCACAGTGCTGCAGGCAGTTTGTTTGGTACTTACTGTGACACATTTGGATTTCCTGCTTTAACAAAAGCCCTTTTCTTTACAAATCTCTTTACAGGACTCAGATTCACTTTACAGTGGCCATTGATTTCACTGCATCAAATGGTACGTGCTCCAACAGTGGTCTGTTTTGCTTTTATATGTCTACAGTGATGCATAGCCGTGCTATTCTCAGAGACAAGCGACAGCTTTTTGAATGTGCTACAGGGATTCCCTTTGTAAGACTTTTGTGAAAATCTGTTGTGCCAAAAAAAGGCTGCAGAGCTGTATTTTTCTTCTAATATGCTGTAGCTGTTGATGGGTGAAAGCCTTACAGTACGTACCGTAGCACGCTTATTCAAGTTTTCTTTTTTTTATTGATGATGTTATACAGTAGGTAGTGATTTAGAAGCTGTAGAAGAAGTGATATGACCAGGTTGGGAAACCAGGCCATGTACCGTTGTGTGCCATTTAAAATACAAGCGAAAAAGAGGCTCTTGTTCTGAATTCCTGAGAAGTCTACAGAGGGTTTTTATCCGATAGCAGGTATACACAATTGAACTCGGAAAGGAATTAAATCACATACAGTTTCTACTGATATTCCTTTTCTGAAGCTATCAACATTATTATTATTTTTTTCTTCTTTTTGTTTAAATAATGACTTTTATTCCGTTTTGTTCTTGCTGGTTTTATTGACCTAAAACACCGACTGGGATTCCAGGTGGCATCAGTGCAGGTGTGATTATGATTAGAGCTCCCAGTACAGTCCTAATGGTGTCCCTCCTCCTGTCTTGCAAGGTAATCCGTCCCAGTCCACCTCTCTCCACTACATGAACCCGTACCAGATGAATGCCTACGCCATGGCCCTGAAGGCCGTGGGGGAGATCATCCAGGACTACGACAGCGACAAGATGTTTCCCGCCCTGGGCTTCGGCGCTAAGCTGCCCCCGGACGGAAGGGTGTCCCATGAGTTCCCACTGGTAACTAACCCCCCACCCCCCCTTCCCGAAAACAGACCTTGACTTCAAAGTAGTTCCTTTTATTTTATATTTAATTGTTTTTTTTCGTTGTGTGTTTCGCAGCTGCATTGTATATGGATAATCTTGTTTACAAGCCCGTGTGAGTGTTGGGAGGATTTCTGGCGCATCTGTGAAATGCATATTTTAGACTGAATTCAATGTACCTTTTTTATAGAGCAAATTAGCTGCTATAAGCCTGAAGGATTGCTAAATCAAATTGGCTTCTCGCTGTCAACTAATGTGCTTGGTTTGCTGTGCAATAGACACACTAATGAGCAGTGTGTCTATGGGGTATAATCAGCACATCACTCCATGTGTGCATTAAAATTGGCATCAAAACTAATTTCACAGCACAATTGAAGCCTATATTCTCTATAATAGGTTTCATTTACAGCAGCTCTGTTAGTTTTGGATGACCCGGGTTATCTGTTTTGCTTTGTTTACCTTTTGTCCTGCAGAACGGCAACATTGAGAATCCCTACTGCAATGGAATGGAGGGCATTCTTGACGCTTACCACCAAAGCCTTAAGACGGTTCAGCTATATGGTCCGACCAACTTTGCCCCTGTTGTTAACCACGTGGCCAGGTACACACACACACACACACACACACACAGACACACACACAGACACACACACACACACACACACACACGTTTGCCTGTACACAAAACAAAGGGCTTCTTCGGTCCTTAGCTTGAATCCATTATTAGGCAGACCTGTCATCAGGTTAGTTATGGTTATGCTATTTATTTAGCATGACGGGAGAGAACAATGTACGGCCTAGTTGTCACGGATACTCCTGTAGTAATGGCAGTTTGTTAGCTAGTTGATTTTTTTGGATGTATTTAGATGATGGCAGGCATCAGTGAGGAAGTCAATATGGCTGCATACCTGCATCATAAGACGCACACTGTAGGATCATGTTTACACCTAGAGCAAAACTGCTGTCTGTTGAAATGCTGGAATAGATTTACATTTACAATAGATTTACCAATGGATAAACATGAGAAAGCGATCATCCAATCCAGTCATCCAGTGATTATAATGACTAATTACTCATTACAAATAAATAAACAGAATTTTGAGAGATGAAGGATGGTGTGACTTGCTGTGGGACCATTCTAAGCTGCAAGACACTACTTGATAAGCCCGCGATATGCTTGCTTCTAGCTACACGTACGCGCGCGTACGCAAGATGGCTACCATGCGTATCGGACGTATCCTGCGTTCCTTTGGAGCATAGTTTGTGCGCGTCCTCAGAAAATAGCGCTACGCGTACCCATGATGCAATACAGAACATGAACGTGGGGGCAGTATTAGGATCAGACACACAGATCAACAGAAGTCTCTGAACAAAGAACAACAATGGCGGGAAGTTTAAAAGAGAACTTGCTGTAGTAGAGCTAGCCCGTAATCACCATCGTCTATATGTGTCTGCATGCCGCTCCACATTTGTCATGTTAGTTGTGGTTGTGGAAATTCAGAGGTAGTCAAGGACAATATTCCAGTTTTGTCAAGGGATGATTCGGCCCTGGTCTGCCCCTACTGGATATATTTTAAATCCTCCAAGCACACGCAAGGTACGCAGGCAAGTATGTGAACAATGCCGCAGCCGCTTGTCTACGTGTACGCGTGGCACAAAAGCAAGTATATCGGGGCCTTTGGGGTACTGTCTATGTATCTTTGAGCTACAGTACAGTTGATAGTCTGGGAGTGGTTCTGCCCTTGCTAAATATGATCTGCTCATGATGGCTGTTATGTGGCCAATGGGGCAGGCAAATGTCTCTTTAATCTGCTAGACATCAGCCGGCACGCGTGCCATTGTCAACAGACCACTGTGCCACTTGATGTAAATGTCAATTCCACGGAGTCAAAATGTGCCAAATTGAAAACAAAATAAATGGCCGACATTTGACCTGTCCCTGGCAACAATCCATTATGTTTCCCTTGCCCCTCTCACTTACACATTCTAGTCAGTTGAGTGTGAGGCGATCAATAATGCTCTGAAAGAATAAGACTACACCACTTGCATAAATACATTAATAAATTATTCATAGTGCGTCCCGGCGATGAACGATTGAATCTAGGCCACACTCACTGTGAAATCTCTGATGGATTTCATAATAGTGTCTGGATAGACCTCTGAGACTTCAGTGTACAGCAGCCTAACGGTCTTTGCATGTCTATATTAAGGCTGTGTAACACGCTGTGAATTTCTTTGGAAAAGCAAATGGATTTTCATGTATTTTATGTGGTATTATCTGGCATTGCTGTAGCTTGTAGCTGCCTTTTAACCTATTAGCAGTGTTTTTTGTGTGTCTGTGTTTGATGTCTTTATTTTTACTATGTTGGCTCTGTTAATAACTGTCTTGTATGGATGATAATAACATTCATTCAATACAATACCACCTGAGGGTCACGACGACCCACAGTCCGCTGTGGTATGGTATGGTGTTAACACTGTCCTGTATTGTATGGATGAATGGGATGGTGTTAACACTGTATTGTATTGTATTGTATGGGATGGTGTTAAGGCTGTATTGTATTGTATTCTATTGTATGGGATGGTGTTAAGGCTGTATTGTATTGTATTCTATTGTATGGGATGGTGTTAAGGCTGTATTGTATTG
>JAODUE010009041.1:10469-28497 GCA_027564755.1 Amblyopsis hoosieri
TATTGTATGGGATGGTGTTAAGGCTGTATTGTATTGTATTGTATTGTATGGGATGGTGTTAAGCCTGTATTGTATTCTATTGTATGGGATGGCGTTAAGGCTGTATTGTATTGTATTGTATGGGATGGTGTTAACACTGTATTGTATTGTATTGTATGGGATGGTGTTAAGGCTGTATTGTATTGTATTGTATGGGATGGTGTTAAGGCTGTATTGTATTGTATTCTATTGTATGGGATGGTATTAAGACTGTCATGTCTGTCTCCAAGGTATGCAGCAGCCATACAGGACGGATCCCAGTACTTTGTCCTGCTCATAATCACAGATGGAGTCATATCGGACATGGCCCAGACCAAGGAGGCCATTGTGAATGTGAGTGCTGCTCTTACAGTACTTATGAGCTGAAGAGGTATATTCCTATTTTCTCTCTCCATATTCCCTTCTCTATGTCTCTCTCTCTCTCTCTCTCCCCCTATCTCTTTCATTCTCGCTCTTTCTCCCCTCTCTTTCTCCCCTCTCTCTCTCTCTCTCTCTCTCTCTCTCCCTCTCTTCCCCTGTCTACCTCTGGGCATGGTGGGTGGTCTATAGCCTGGCACCACCCAGCCTGGACCAACTCTGGCCCGGCCAGATTCAAGGAGGCTTCTTGGCCTGCTTTAGTATCCGCTGTCCATTTCTTTTCTTTTTTCCCTGCTTTTAATAAAGTTTATATTTCCTGAGAGAGGACGAGCGTCTCTATTTCAGCATTATTACTGCATGAGGAGGCCAAGGGCCTCATTTCAGCAGAACACCTGGGGTACTTGTATGGCTTGAAGTGCCAATGCTTTTGCTGCATGTTTGGGTTCTGTATGAAGTTGTGTGAGTCCCAATTACAGCTAGACTGGCTCTCAGTGTGCACCAGCGGACAGCCGAAGCGGATGAACATCACAGTACAGACCCCCCCCCCCCCACCCCCTTCTTTTCCCCCTCCCCATTGCCCCCAACACACACGGCCCCCCGCCCCACACCCCCCCACACCCCCACCCCCAGCAGACTGGGTTTAAAGGGAATTTGCGACTGTTAGTCAAACCATTAGAACAGCCACACCTTCCTTTTAAGATCTTGTCTGCTGCTCTAAGCTGCCTGGCTGCCGCGCCCGCTGTGACCTCCCCCCCGCCTCTCTCCTCTGACCTTTCACCTTTCCAAGGGATGCCAGCTCCTCTCTGCTGCCCTCCGCACAGAGCAGAGGACTAGGCGACCTGTTTTAGCACTCAGCGCACAGTCCTCTCGCTCACGGAGGAATGCCACGCACACAATCCAAATGTAGGATTCCAATGGCTGCATTGTTGTCGTTGGTTGTACTCTTGCACTGTAGCATCAAAGCACAACACTGTTGTGAATGTAGGGAACTGAACAGAAACAGTTTTTATTGTTCATCTCTGTTCCCCTTCAGCGCGCACCTATTTTCTTTTGTGTTTTATGTACCCAACATGTATAACGCAGCAGAATCTGGGAGAAATAATGGATTTTATTTTTATTTTTTATTTTTTTTCCTCTCCCTCACAACACACACCAACATGTGGTCAAGACAGATTTGATACATGCTCTTACATCATCTGTACTGGTACAGGTTCTGTACTGTCTGTTTGGCGTGGGGGTAGAAAGCCTCTGAGAGAGATTTGGTGTAACTTCATGAATATTTTGTAGTGCAGGGAAACTGGAGGCAAAAGACAGCTTGACAGCTTTTAGGAGCAATTTGGGGGGAGTTGGGGTGAGCAGGAGAATTGAGGACTCTTGGAGCGCTTGGGAGTGTGAAATCTCCCCGGTTACATTAGTAAAGAAATCACAAATGGTGTAGCATCAATAATGCAGGTTTGCATATTTGATGAGGATGCCTTGCGTGTATTTTTATCTTTGTACAATGCATATACAAGGAACCTTACAGAGAATGGAGATAACAAGGAAAAAGTGAGAATGCGAATGAGAGAGATTACAAATGAGAGCATTGATGAGCAAAACACATACATGAGAGCAACATACTGTATGATATCAGATAATAAAGTTAACGGACCCCCGAGTCTGATTACTCTTATACAGTATGTGTCTTGGAGCGCCTCTTGGAAAGATGACCTACTTTTCCCATGCACTGCATTTTAGCCAGCAGCATATATGATTCATGCCATACCAGAGCTTCCACTTCACTCCCCCTTCCATTAGGCCAGCGACCTACCGTACCTTTATGCATAAGAAGCTACTGAGAAAATATTTGTACATGTACAGTATGTCTTCCTTCACTTCATTCCATAGATAGGGTTGATAATGTATTATTTCAAATGGTCATTATTGCAATAAAGGATTAAACAAACAATACGTCATTGTTATGAGGTATTCATGTTTTACGAACGTGTTGTGCTACACTTGTCTTCACTGTTCTCTTAACATTTGTTGGCGTATTATATAACCTGATGCAGTATACTGTATAGCAGATTATACATACAGTGTCTCTCCAAGCATCAAGAATGCCAGCTTGTGTAACACCTTGCAATGCACAGTAAAAACTATCTGAAAGTGAACTGTCAATATTTTGGATATCTCAATGCATTGTTCTATCTGATTTACTCATGTCTCTCTGGGGCATTACAGGAAAAGCAGGTATTATTGCACAAAACCATTATACAGTATATACAATATATACAATATTCATATGTAGTGAATGCCTAATATCAGATTCTGTCGTCATGCCACCAGTTAACTGTATCTCCTGTTCCTGACAGGCAGCCAAGCTTCCCATGTCCATCATCATTGTTGGAGTTGGTCAAGCTGAGTTTGATGGTGAGAAGGTCCCTCACTGGCACCAGCACAGTAGTATACACCCACCCGAGTTAGGCCCCGATCACACAGAGACGCATCTCTACTAGAAACACGCCGCGCTTGGAGTGTTTATAGCGTTTTTCAGACGTGCATAAAAGTTCAAATATGATCAACATTTCAGTGTAAGGCGCACTGCTCGTCAGTGTGACAGTTGGCCCAGGCGGCCACTCCCTTTGGCAGGTTAATGCCAAAGGGAGGGCTGACGCCATTCACTGTGGCTTTCATGGGTGAAATAATTTCTGTCGTCTCACAATACAGCGTTCTAGGAAAATTATATTCTGATGGACGTGCACTCTGCAGGCACAGGGAGTGAGAGGTTCTGGAATTAGCCCTAGAGTGACTGATTCTGGCTAATTGGCTTTAGATGAAGTCCTCTAATAATAAACATATGTCAGCCAGCAGCATACATCACCCAGTTCTGACAGCTGTTGCGCGCCAGTACTGTAGAATATTATTTTTTAGCATATGGCTGCCCAATTAAAGCTGGCATCACTGGTGCACTTAACCAGCTTTGTGGTATTTAATTGGGTATAATTTTCCAATTTGATTCAAAATTGGGGCAATGAGGACTTGTGAGCTAGTTTTCACGTATTAACAAAACTCCTGTTTGCAGCAATGGTAGAGCTGGATGGTGATGACATCAGGATCTCCTCCAGAGGGAAGCTGGCAGAGAGAGACATTGTACAGGTGGGATTGTCTGCTGGTTTGTGATGCATGTTTATTTCCAATGTAAGAACACGATTTGCAATTCAGCTGTCCTTTTTATTTGAGTGATTCCACCTTGCTGCTCATTGATTTACACCATAAACACATAGTACCTCATCACTGTGCATCTTGCTGAACAGCAGGTGTTCAGAACGCTACTCGCAACTACTGTGTACTCTTCAATACAAACACATGCGCCCCCAGAGATATATTGGGAGTGGCATTGCATATGATTTTTATTAACATTTTAAAATGTATACAATTTTCAATTAAATTATAGTCAAACATTGTAATGCCTAATGTTTGTCCTCAAGGCAAATGAGATCTGTGAACTCTAGCCCTCCCTCAGAGGGGGGCGTGGACGCCAGGTTGGAAATCACTGCCTTAGACCACCATACTGCTGCAAACAGTAACGAGTTACTAGTAACTAGTAACTAGTTAGTGTTATATTATTACTTTTTCCAAAACAGTAAAAATATTACAATTAGTAATCCAAGTAATGCTGCATTACTGCATTATAAGAACAAGATTTCTGGTCCCAGCAAACTTGAGGCTAACCAACCTGTCAATCATCAAGTTTGAGAGGCTGACTATGGCTGATTGTTGACTCCTAAGGTTGAGTATTGTTCCAATAAAGAGGATTACATTCTAAAATGAGCTGGCTACACAGGTTGTCATTTTTCAGAAGAGGCGAGGCAGGGTAGTGATTGTCAAAGTAATATAGTAATGTAACTAGTAACGTAACTAATTACCTTATAATTAGTAATATAATATAATATTACTATAATAGGTAATATTATTACTTTTTGAAGGAGTAATAAGTAAATAGTAACGTATGACTATTCCTGACTAACTTGCCCACCACTGTAGAAGAGAGAGTTGTGTCAACTCTGTTCACTCCAATGGATCGTAAATACTAAAAGTACCCTATAAATGATATTGTGAATGTAAATCGATGCATTTATTAGTACCAAAAATTGCAGTTATATATCTGTATTTATCGGTTCAAATTGCCCACCAAGCACTTCCTGCACAACACGTTCTCACTCCCAACTCGTCAAAAACTGCATGTATATAATGTATTTACCTGAAATCATAAAATTAAAAAGTTTCAGTTAAATTTCGGTATAGGCTGTGTGTAGCCTATGATTTCAAGTAATTACATTTTAACCTGTCACGATAGTATATTGATTATTTATCTACAACCAGGAGCTACTATTTGCGCTGAAATTGCATGCCCATATAGCTAAAAATAAACTGGTGGTGGTAACTCCGTAGTCTTGTCGTAACAGTCAGTAACCGAAGTCTTCATACTACGACGCCAAAGGCTTTCTAATGCTTCGAAAACTGACGAGAAAGGTCCTTGACCAAGCTGCAGTTTTTGACGAGTTGGGAGTGAGAACCTGTTGTCCTGGAACTATTGTGCGTCTCCATGAGCCATGTGACCGATATTGAACTTCTGTTGACGCGACTCTGCCTTGTACATGGCTCTGGCACTGTAGTACAGATAAGTGACGTGTCGGTCTCAAGCGTTCCCTCTGCCGTCGCAGTTCGTTCCTTTCAGGGACTACATGGACCGCACGGGTAACCACGTCCTGAGCATGGCGCGGCTGGCCAAGGACGTGCTGGCTGAGATCCCAGACCAGCTGATCTCCTACATGAAGAGCCGAGGCATTAAGCCATGCCCCCTCCCGCCTCCCTACTCCGCTAACGAACACAACCAAACCACACCCATCTGAAGCCCCCCCCCCCCCCGACCTCAACACCCACCCTCCACACACACACACATGCACACATGCACACATATATACACACCTTATTGGATTGGAAGGCGGTCTGGTATTGACTCCAACCTCCACCAAGGTGAAATGGAGAAAGTGGCGAGACTCCGTTTGGTTCGGGAGCAAGACTTCCATGACGAGCTGGGAGTCTACCTAACCCCTCCCCTTCCCACTCCCCCATTACGCAGATGAGCGCGACGAGGGGAGTAGAGAAGAGTGCTGTAAACACGGTGGTCCTAGATGTTTGCTGTCAACCCTGTCAAAGTGGTGATTTAATGGATAGCCAGAAAACCCCTTAGAGAGATTATGAATGCATGAACATCTTAGAATGTGCCAGCGTGTATCATGTTTGTTGATATGATGCCTTTCAAAACTGGTGTGTGCTGAATTAGGGCATAGTGTGTATGCCTATTTATTTATTTATTTATTGCATAAATTATTGATTCATTGTTTGGGTGTGTGGGTAGGAAAGGTTACATGATTATATTTTACCTAGTAGTTTACCATTCATGTGATTTAGTGGAAGATTAAATATTTATAGTTTAATAAACACTGTAATATAATAGCATGTGATAACGCTCATCCAGCAGTTCATACAGCATTGTCAATCGTTTGAGTTTTTTTTTTTTATACCTTAGCTGTGAGCTACAGTATTTTGCCATCTAATTTGTACATCTAATAATTTGTAGTAATAATTTCAATAGAATGCATTAATGTCCAAATAAAAAGCACAAAGGTAATATATTAATACAAAAATAAAAAAAACTTTTTTTTTTTACTACCTGTTATCTATTATAAAGATAATGGAAATATAATTTTACTTCTTTGTTTACTAATGCAAAACATCGTCTACCGGCATTTAAATCTGGATGGTTACACATAAGTTTGAGGTTGCTTTAAAATATTTTGATAATGTAATGCTATATGAATATAAACATTTAAAAATTCAGTACTGAATATCATCCTGTGTCTATACACGAAATGTTAAAATATTAAAAAAATAAATGGAATATTTTGGCTTTTCAAATGAGTATGTGGAAATGTACAGAGAAAATATTACTCTGGCCATCTGCTGTTAATGTTTTCCATTAAATTTGTTGTGGTTGGTATAGTTTACAGTATACTATTGTAATGGCATGGCAGTTGCACCTTGATTTTTACTAATATCCAGTTTTTTGCCTGGATGAAAACAAGCCAAGAAATTATAATACATTTCATGACTTGGATCAGCAATGAAAGCTTCTTGTATGTGAGATTTAAAATACTTTGAGCTCAAGCTAATTAGGGGGGGGAAAAACAGCAAACTGCACAAAAATGCTGTTTCCATAAATCACGATGGGTTTTGTGTAGCTTAACATTCAATGGGTTTCTTAAAATATTAGTTTTTATGATCTCATAATGATACATTCAGAATCTGCCGATTTTCTCTGCTCCCATGCTTCTCAATGTACAACAAAATAATGTATAGAGAATTGGCCATACACATACATATTGTGCAAGACCTATTGCACAATTGCTGTATTGATTTAGGGACTTATTCTGCAGGCTGTATCTTCTTAGAGATGGGCTCGGCATGACTGCCATCTCATCTGTGACTCAGTATGGTAAACACTGCGACTCACAGAATGCGGCCTGGTTGTTTAAATCCTTAATGATTTGTTCAAAACAAGCTTCTTATTTCCTGGTATTTTGCAGTCACTCAAAATCTTGATCCGAATGTGCCTATTACTGTGCATAGAGACATATCCAAATTAATCCAGGTTTTACTCTGCTAGTTGCAGATAACACTTTTATGATTGACACGCTGAAAATAATGACAGTAACAATGTTTGCAAGATTAGGAATGTCACAGCAACGTGTTTACTTCCATAATCAGAAAAACACTTTTATACCTGTAGCTCTTCACAAAAAAAATAAGATATGTGCATATAATTAATAGAAGTAAACATAGCCACGCTTTGTTGTACAATATTCAAAGTCAAGGCTTGTTTACAATATAACTGGGATATACTTGGGATCAAGTCTCAAGAGATTAGTAAACACTAGTTTATTTTGGATCTATAGTTTTTTTTGTGCATTAGTCATTTATCATATCAGTTCCTCAGGAGAGGAAATTCTTGAGCTGTCCGTCATCTGTGGCTCATGTCAGTTATTACGTTGTGTGTAGATTCAAAATGTATGCAGCGTTCTATCATGTTTGTATCTTTATAGCATTGTAGAAGGATCATTATTCTTTGGTAACTCTGTTTCTGCGTATTATTAATGACGCAGTATACATGTTTTATGTTTAACATGTCTACTCACCAAAGGCAAGTTTTGTGTTAATTCTAAATGTTTTCATTATACTTTGAAAAGAGTTAGACTTATGTAGAGACTGCTAAATCCTAACTTTCATAACATAAATATACAAATATGCTATTGGTAATTTAAGATAAAAGCAAATGCATTTAATTTGTTATAGTACAATGTTTGTCAAATTGTTTATTGAATATATTTATTTCCCATGCATTTATTTATATTTCCATTGTTCATTTATTTGCAGTTTTGTAATTTAATTTAATAGTTTCTGGAAGAAACAATACTGACTTAATATTTGTCACAAAAAACCCCACACAAAACACAATGACCAAATCATGGTCAGATAACCATGTGTCTTTAGTGGGACCAACATGGACAGATTACATGTTAGTGATAAGATGAAGACTGATATTGGTCAGATTGGATGTAATCAAATGGAATTCAAGTTAGAATCTCACATTGTGCATTGAAGGCAGGGTCCCCAAAACGTTTCAGGAAATCAAAAAGTTTTCAGTATAATCATACATTTTTATTATTATTGTATTTGTAGTAGTAGAAAAATGTTATCATCAGAATTGTGGTTAGTATTGCAAGAAAATTACATTTATCCCAATATCTCTAAATTCCTTTAGATTCTGAACCCACCACTATGTACAGTACATAATAAGCCCTACAGTATGTGAACAATATCCAGTGCCAACATATGCTCATGTCATCCTCTTAAGACAACGTGCATGTTGCCAAAACGGTATATGGTGTCTGTTGCTCCATTAGTTGTTTAGGATGTTATCTAGAGCAAGCTGCTGCCTAGCATGTGGATCTCGTTTTCTTTCCATTCCGTTCCTGCTGGGCATATATGGGTTCTGCTTTCCACTGTACCAGTTTTATCCCAGACTGTTTACAAACCTCTCTTGGTCTCTGACTTGCATGCTGAAACTTTTCCAAACCAGATGTTAGACATGATTGTCGTCATACTGTGGTTTGTGAAATACTTTGTAATGGATTGCCTTAATTGAAGATTAATAAAATAATGACAACTTTTGCAGAATGTATGACATGCTTTGTGTGTGTGTGTGTGTGTGTGTGTGTGTGTGGGGTCATTGTGACATTTGAAGACATGAAGGGGAACAGCAGCTTTCAGACATTTATGATGGCCGAGCAGTGGCTTTCATTTTCTTTATGATGGCCTTCGCTTCATGGAGAAGCCTATTTCAGCACAGTCATTTATGCCCATTTCCTTTCCCTCCACATAAAGCGGATTGTCAGTTCGGCATCTTGCATCGGTGGAAAATGTATTGACGTGATATTCTCAGCGGAGACTTTTATTTTGAGCTGGCTGGTTTGCACTCTGTACACATGATGTACCCTGGTCCAATCGGCTAGCAGAGCTGCATCCGCTCACAGATCCCCACCCCTCACACAATAATGTGTTTTTCTCGCCCTAATGAGATGCACTGCTGACGAATCAGGCTGTCCACCTGGGAAGCTGGAGACAGCAGCTGGAGCTATAAATTGCCAGCCTAAGACAGCTTCAGACCCTCCCCTAGCCCACCCACATACTGCCTGAACAATAACCACCAACTGGCATCGAGAAAGGAAAATGTGCACCTAATGACATAGAATTATACACCACTGGCATATGTTTTGAACTTTATATGCGTAAGTGACTCGATGGAGAGAGAAGGGGGATAAAGAGTTGTTGTAGGGAATGTCTCAATAGGTGAGGACTTTTATAGTTTATAGCTTTCAGCAAGCTTTGTATTTTGTACAGAAGAACGTGCAGCGACATAATGATATAATGTATGAGAATAAAACATTCATTTGTTATTTTATTTCCTCAGTGCTTTGATTGGTGGATAATAAATGCATAGTTTATACACTAGTAATAAAGAGGATTGATCAACTGAGCCTGCCACCCTGTCATAAATAATAGGACACATCAATACCGGTGTTAATATTAACAAAATTCACATTTTTTATCAGAATCAGCATATTAAGTATTAACTAAATGGCTCTACACGTCATATCCGTTTAAAATCGCCCAAGGCCCTTGCTGGCTTATACAGCACTTGCGTCATCAAATTGAAATGTTAGTGGTAATATGGGCCCTCATCTCAGCGCCTCCTAACCCCTCCCTTGACTCCTTGACTACGTTTAAGCATTTTTCAAAATTGAGCAGTGGGGGACGATGTGGAGTCTCACTCTAATATGTATACAGGGAGCCATGGGATGAGAGTGCGAGAGCTCAGGCTTCTCTAATTTATTTGACTTGGAGACCCGTCCCGCGCGACAGAGCCAACCCTGTGGGACCCATGCAGAGCTAGGTTTCTTTGATGTTAACTCAGGCCAGAATTGCATTCTGCCCAATGAACTGTGTGCGTTTTTAAATTGCCGTGATGTCCTTGTGGCTTGTGAGTGCGTCCTATACGCTCCCAAGCACACAAAGTGTTTCACTGCTATGTCAAAACCTTCTATACAAAACCAGTCAGAGACATGCGAAACTGAAACAAGAGAAAATCATTGTCCCATGGTTCTTGTTCTGATTCAATGGGGTGATTATCATTCTGCGCATGTAGGCACTTCATCCTATTGGCATCACCTCTACCACAACCAATTCTGAATGACGCGTTTCTAGGCTGAAGTGACTTAACACTTAACACTGTTGCAAGATGGGAATGGTCTCACAATGCTAATGAAGTCCCTTGGGTAAGATAACTTTTTGCAAATGTCCCAACTCCTTTGTTTTTCAGTAAAAATATTGGGACTCAAAACAGACATGCCCATGGGCAAAGCACATGCCACATACAGGCATTTGTACAGTATGTGTTAAAACCTCTTCCTTCCGAGCTTCATCGCGTAGATATGTTTTTGATTGCCAAGTAAATGCTGTAGAATGGTACCGTATGGATAAAAAGCCCTCTGACAATATACTGTATAGCTACATTATGTTATAATTATCATATGTTTTTTAGCATTTGTTCTTAAAAGCCACATACATCACAGGCAGGGGTTTTGATCATCAAGACCATAAAAGGTGGTCACCATCACAACTCAATACTCTAGCTTTGTATTGGTCATCCATCACTATTGGGCTAACAATAAAGAACAATATCGGAAGAGTGAGTGGATTTCGCTGCACTGAAGCTACCGTAATGATTCCGGAATGCAGCGGGTGTTTTCCCATTTCCACTGATATGAGATGATTTGAAAAATTGTCAGGCTCCTCTAGATAAAGAAAATTACTGGTGATAAATCATTTAAATCTTCAACTGAAATCCACTGACATTAATATAAATGATACAATATTCCCCACCCCCACTCAATCAGTTTACTTGTAGATTTCAAATCACACACAACACATTTGTAAGTAAAGATTTACATGTACATTACATTTTCGGTATTCAGGGAATACATATGAACATGAGTGAAGAATCACTGTACTGGCTACTCATATCAACAATGCATGCAACATATGCATATACAACAAAAGGAAACTATAGTGAGAAGCTGGGAACCTCTAACCTGACATGCCAGATGAATTGTTTTCACAACTACACCTGGGGAGCCGTACATTGAGACTGTTTGTAAAGGGAAGGTAAAAGACTTGGCAGGTGATTGTATGAACCATCTGGTCGTTTTCGCTGTTGGCAAACGTAAACCGTGCCCGTGTAGCTTTCAACACGACGCTGATTGGAAAGTTCAGTTGCTACTCAGACACATTTAAAATGATTCCTAGGCTTTCCAGACTGATTCTCACTGCAAAATTAAACTGAAGCTTGCGAGATCATGATGGTCTCGTGAGGCTGCAATGTAGATGTGTTGTACGTGGGGGTGTGCTGAATATTATTGAGCCAGAATTAATCTTATTTACTCTTTACCGCATGCTAAAGCAGCCTGCCCCACATAAATACGCATTCCTGTTAAAAAATAGCACTGAAATGGAAAGTGCCGTGAATATTTTGATGCTGTCGCGTGGATTTTGATTTCCCAGCATGGAAACTTAACAGAAGGCCACTGCGGAGGTAAATACCCTGGTTTAAAACAACAAGAACAACTTAATGCCAACGAGCTTTCCTAATGAAACGTTTGTGTAAACAACAGGAAGGAGAGCAGCACAGAAGGCCGAGCTGGGCCACTGAGGGGAAAGCCACAGAACTGTGGTGTTTCTTAATTACTGTCACATTATGTGCTTACTGCCCAGACCTGGTTCACATCTAATAGCTTCCACATGTCAAAATGCTGAACCTGCCAACATGACTGGAATATTTATCTGTGCAAATGTGCAAACACATTAATATTTTCGTCGTAATGCATAATAGTTGAAAGGCGTGACATTTCAGTCTTTCAGGGTGTGCTTGGTGGTGGTGGTTTGGGGGTCTAGTTTGATTAAAGGTGCATACATGTTATAGTGGTGTTTCTGGTTGTTTAAACAGTGTGTTATGCTGCTATGACATTGTAACGCCAAGCTCAGTTAGTGTTATCCGGTCTGTGTTTTCCTTGTGTACCATGTTTCCCTTGTTCCTGTCCGATTTCCCTGTCTTCCATGTTTTCCCTCGATTCAGTCCGTGTTTATTTGTGTGTCCATGTTTTCTTCTTTCCAGTCCGTGTTGTCCCTGAATTCCATGTTTTAATTCCGGTCCTGGTATTATATCTTTCCCAATGATTTGACATTGATTGGATTATTGTCTTCACATCACATCTGTGTTTCTGTTAATTTGTTGCTGGTCATTTCCACATGCTCATTTGTGTTCTAGTTTAATAATCTGTGTATCCAGTTGTGTACAACTCTGTCGTTTATTTAATTCCTGCTTTGCCGTTTTGAACCTTTTCATGTAGTACGCTGCTGCTGAACCTTGCCTGTGCCTCTATGGTACGCCTCAACCAAGATCTAGCTAAGTAAACTGTCTTACATAATTGCACTCCTGTCTCTGGTCCCCTTTGCACTTGAATACCTCCACTAAAAACATTACAGCCATGCTGTTAAAAGAAGTGGTTTACTGCTTGCAAAGGGGCCTTTTTTGGGGGTGGAAAGTCAGGCGTGTCTGTGTGTGTGTGTGCATGCGTGTGCGTGTGCGTGTGTGTGCGCATGTCTTCGTGTCTGTGTGTGTGCGTGTGTGTGCCTTCACATGTGAAGGCTTCTTTTCAACGGTCACATGTCAGAAGGTACGACAACCGCCGTGTTAATAGGGAGCACCAGGCTGTGAATATCAGAGCAGTGCTGGTGGGTGGTATGGATCCATGGGCACACTAATACCCGCTCTGCAGTTAACCATGTGGTGAGCCCCCTGCCTCTCTAACTGCCACACATGTCAGATTATGCCTCTGAATGGACGCCAGGGGGTCTGATCCTTGTGCCAGGGAGCGCAGGCAAACCCTGGCCAGGAACAATTAGCCTACGATACCAAGGTAAATGGAATGTGGTTTGTAAAAAGGAGAGTGAGAGAGAGAACGTAATTCAGAGAGGGGAGGGAGGTTTGTGGGAGGAAATGGGTGAGAGAGGAGGAAGAGAGGAGCAGCAGAGATTAAGGGAGGGCAGGGAGTACAGCAGGGAGGAAGAGAAACAGCGGGAGGAAGCCTAAATGTACGAGAGGGGAGGAAAAAGGCGAGCCCCCCTGTTAGGGGTTTGCTGTGGCGTGAGTCATCCGGGCAGCTGGGTTATTGCCTGGGTAAGTTCAAACATGCCTCACTTGGCCGCTGGGATGTTAGCAAAGTGCACATAAGGGCTCCTCTACAGTAAAAATAAAAAACAGACATGCTTAGACGTGGCCATTTGAAGACACTGATGGTGAACATAAAATACCATATTATTGGTTTATGTGCGCTTAGAGTGGAACTGAACATAGTTTAATGAATTTCAACATTTTATGCAGAAAGCATTATCTAACATCGCAGTAAAGGAAAATTGCAAGTTAATTCTTATTACATTTTATCATCCGTTTCTGCTTTTTATGAAGCCTCAGTGTACCAGATCCTTGCTTTCCATTTTCTTCCTTGTCAAGAGAGATGCTCTATGACCCTGTTCAGCCTCACCCCAATATGTACGCAGACTGAATGCAAATGAATGCATTGACACATGGACATGCAGTCATGCATGCGTTTCTGCACGCACACGCACATACACACATGCGTGCACACACACACGCACGCACGCACACACACACACATACACGCACGCACACACACATGCACACACATACACGCATACACACACGCATGCATACACACGCACACACACACACACACACGCACACGCACACACACACACATGCACACATGCACACACACGCACGCACGCACACATACACGCACACACACACACACACACACACACACACACACACGCGCACACACACACACTGGCTGTTGCTGCCGCTGTGTGGGTGTGAAATCACAGCTTCATCCTTCTAACCCTGCATAACATTCTGGGAAACGGGCTAAAAGAAACGGCAGGGACCAGATTCACTGCTGTTGTCTGTTATAGAGCAGGGGGAATGCGTTGTTCTGGGTGTGTGTGTTGAGTTCTGAGGTGGTGCTCGTCACCCAACAATCTGTTTGAGAGTGTGCTGTCCTGAGCTCCCCTGAGAACACCAACAAGCTGAGTACTCTCTATAAGTGGGAATTGAGAGAATGAACAAAATGTATTTCTGGGAGTTAACTTCACAGATTGTAGGATGGGTTGTTTCTAGTCAGCTTTGCATTGAAGAACAATTTCAAAGTAGACTAATAACTTCTTCTCTCTATTCTCGTAATTCCAGTCAGTCAGCATGTGTGGGTGCTGTCCAAGGTGCTGAAATCCCCTGCACACCCTCAGGTTTTCATAGGACCATATTTGATGATTTCATTCAATCCTCTTAATACACTAAATGTGATGTGACATATATTACCATATAAATACAGACATTGTGGATTTATTAGGTGAAAGTAAACCTTGTGAAAAGTTAAAGTAATAAGGGGTCTACAACAGAGCTACTTTTTAAAGGAGTCTTTTTAACACCAGGCTTGGCAAGACCTATAATCCCGTTCAGTTAGTGTAGGAATAATTGGCACTAGGTTGAGACAATGTAAAACTATAACTATGTGACCTGGCTGTATGCAAATAATAATACTATACTTAATGTATATGAATGATAGCTTGTACTTGCAGTATCCTCATAATAATTTCCAATGAGAAATACTTTTGTACAAGCTTTTTACAATTTACTTTGCTAAAAATATACTACTGTACCGTGGTAGTGTGCCAGGCCTTACAACCAATCCTCTCATTCTCTTGGCAATTATATAGAATGTTTTTGTCCTGAGTAGAATTTGGGTCTGTGTAAAAAGGCAGAAACTTTCTAACAAAAACCTTGCATCTTGCCAAAAACCTTGCCTTGCGTCTAGTCAGTTGGTCAAGACAGAGTAGAAATACTGTATCTTAACCAAAACCAAAACAAATATCAGCGCTATACACTGCTCTGTGTTTCCTGAAAACGTATTGCCTAGTACTAGAGTGCCTTAACAGCCGGTTGCCTCCTGTTCATGTATAGAACAGCATCAGGGCTTTAGCAGTGGCCCCAGCTCACAACCTTGTGGCACTCCAACGTTGGCGTTTCCAATGCTACGGAGACATCATCAGCATTCAGCGGCACAGCTCCCTGCCTGTGCCCTTGGCCGATTGTTGTTAATCCGGACACTGCCTTCTCCCACATGCAGGGAACCATTCATCTTGTATGCACACTTTCCCTTGGCAGAGCATGTCTCTGTGACAGTTATCTGATGGTAACATCATGATGTCTCAGCATGATGTACCTAGGATTTAAGTTTATACAGCAGGAGAGTGGGGAGTCAGCATAGTTTTTTATATTTATTAATAAGAACTCTCACCAAGTGACCCGATGGGACCAGAGTCAGTTCATTGCCTGTACCTTTGAAACAATACACATCAGATATAGACAGATAGATAGATAGATAGATAGATAAATCAGACATTATATATGGTGTAGTTTTACCTACAATATATATATATATATATATAGGTGTCTAGAGAATCTTCAGAAGTGCAGAATTGGATTTTCAATTGGACAATTGGATTTTATCTTATTAAACATTCATTAACATCAATAAATGATTGAAATAAAGTCCTTCCTTAATCTGATCTCATGCGCAACATACGGTCACAAAAATAGAAAGATTTGGTGTGCCAATGCAGTAAATTTACGTGTGAAGTAATCTAAAAGTAATGGAAAGTAATCAGATTATGTTACTATATTTAGGTAATCCAAAATGTACGTTACTGATTATAATTCTTGTCTGGTAACTAACTTTACTGGATTACATTAAAAAGTAACCTACTGTACCCAACCTTGTATACTATATATTTTATGTATATCTGCAGGACAACATGACTTTTGTCTCGGCATTTCTAATACCAATATTGTTGTGACATAGGAGGACCAGCTCATATATAAAAATGTATGTTGATATATACTGTATGAGCTGGCCCGTGTCACATATTGCAGGTCTGGCCCTGGCTGTAATGGGCCAATAGCAATCCCTTTCTTTCCTACAGTGCTTTATTTTACTAGCAGACACTTACTGCCTTGTTTCTGTCTAGTTTAAGTTTATGGTTTAATTATCTTTATTAAATTATTTATTTTCTGATGTTTATTTAGCATTGCTTCCTTATTATAGAGTAACAGCCAATGTATGCCAAATTATTTAGAACAGCAGTGCCAGTGAATAGCTCTGTGCACAGTAAATCTAAATGTCATTGCGTGTTTTTATTATAACCCTAACCTTACCCAGTATTAAACGGACACAATATATTTACCTAAAGTTGTTGTTGTTGTCTATCTCATTAGAGCTCCCATTCCCCCTGGGGCATTGAGATACTACTGCATTCTTTATATGTACTAACCAGTTTGTAATGTGCTTCTGCGTGCAGACCTCTACCTCTAATAGTAAAAGGTCATGTTTTATTAGTGAATAATGAAAATGCACTTTGTGTTGATTGAGGGCACCTGCAAACATGCGGTTATGTTTACAGCCGTTACAGAGACTGACTCTGACACTGTTGTGCATGCTTAGAAGCTGGCCAACTAATGCTGCAGTGTTGTAATTTACATCAACTCCACACTGAAAGGCAGAAAGACCGAACAACTTTGGAATGTATGCTACAGGAATATACCTGTTTCAGATACAGTGCTAGCAAGGAGGTATATAGCATATGCCATCCTATTTAGATGAAGTGTTGAAGTCCTAGTCCAAGCAGGTGTTTTGAGTTAATGTGGCTGATTATGGTTTGTTCTCAGGCATGCATACACTGCTTTTAGTAGAAGCAAAAATTGGCATTCTAACTTCAAACCGATAGTCTAACCAGCCATAATACACTCAGACCTTGTGGGGGTTTATTTTAGAAGGTGGGTAAATTAAAGGTATTGTCAGTCATTCTTGCTAAGTTCGAGCTCAAATCAAAACAGCATCCCTCCGCGGGCGGCGCATCACACGTCAAAATGCATCGTCAAGCAAAGCGCAGTGCTACTGTGGCTTTGTTACGAGCCGAGCGGTGTTTGCCACTTTATGTTCCAATTTACGGAGCCAGGGTTATGTAGAAGTATCATTCAATTTTTCAACACACACAGAGAACAATAAACTAGGGAAATGCAGGAGATATTTGCTGAATTTGACAAGTATATTAGTTTACATTTATCTTGCAATAGCTGACTTTAATTTATAAGATTTTTATTTTTATGTTTACAGATTAGACAGGAAAAAAGCATATACCACTCTTCGGCAATGCTTCCTGGTAAATGATAAAGGTTTCATTCATTCATTCATTCATTCATCGACCATGTGCATTGTGCAGCCCTTTGTGTAGTTATTATAAATATTATGGAAATACTGTAGAAATAAACTGGAGCATCACGCACATTATGTATATCTCCAATACAAAAAATTAAATACAAATACAAACAAACACGTGTTGACACATGAAATCATGGTATCACACGTGGAGCACATGTGTGGTGACACAATTTAGAATGTCACATGAAAGCATATTATCACGATCACATGTGATAATATGTGGACACAATAACATCACAGGTGCCAAATCAAATTATGTTATCACATGTGGACACAATGTCACATGTGCCACATTAGGTCATTTACCTGCATGACATGTGGAGCACATGCGCCACAAATGACATGTTAAATTCCACATTAACCTCACTCTCAAAGAAGAGCAGGGTGGACAGACTGCTGCGTTCACTGTTTGACAAGCAGGCAGACCAGCCTGACAAACAGTGAAGAAGAAAAGAGCTAGGCTAGGCCAGGGCCGTGAAAAAGTGTATGTGTGTATATGTGTGTGTGTATATATATATGTGTATATACAGTATATATGTGTATATATGTGTATA
>JAODUE010009059.1:0-28488 GCA_027564755.1 Amblyopsis hoosieri
TAAATTCAAGTATATATAAAGTGTTATATGTGAATAATGCAGATGTCTCTCTCTCTCTCTCTCTCTCTCTCTCTCTCTCTCTCTCTCTCTCTCTCTCTCTCTCTCTCTCAGTTCAATTCAATTCATGTTAGCTTTATTAGCATGACTAATTAGCATGACATGTTTTTAAAACATTGCCACCGCTAGAGGTAGCACTCGAAGAACAACAATATTACAAACAATAGGGCAAATAGTCCATATTGTATTAATAATAATACTAATAATAATAGTAAGCAACAACAAAAAAATTGAAAAAAATAATTGACACGTTAAAAAATCAAAAGCATACAAGCATATATACTGTAAATAAAATATAAACATATAGTATCTCCCTCTCTCTCTCTCTGTCTCTATCTATCATGTAGTTTACGTTATTTTGAATATATACAGTGCAGCATGGTATCAGGAATAATTGACATTGAGAATCAATGCTATTAGAGGCTGTATATGATCCAATATAACTAGTTTTAAATTATCTGCTACTGCGCTATATTTGGTTGTAATCCTCTCTAATACTCTCTTACAACAGTGTGGAAAGAATGGCTACAATACAGGTTCTATTGTTCCCTTTCAACAAGACAGAAGGTTTACATGTCATTTTCTAGTTTACATAGAGTAACAAGCCATCTCCTCCTGTCTGCCAGCCTGGCTGATGAACACACAATGTAAACGGTGAACAGACACAGAGCCACACATTTCACATGGCACTGTTACAGACGCCAAGTTTTCCAAAACACTGAGGTTATACTTGACGTGTGGAGCCCCAAAACATGTTTTAATGACCAGGTCCTAAGAGAGCAGAATAACAGACCCCGCCCTGTTAACTTGTCCTCTCAAGTATGATGGAGAGGAAAGGACTCGCTGGTTACAGGGTTTCCTGAGTGTAGAGGGGATTTAGGCATCTAAGGGGGAGGGTTTGGGACACTGTTGGAGTGAAGATCAGTGGAACACCCTCTCTAACACCACAGGGACATACCACACAGTCAGAGAGGAAGAAAGGGATTGTGGGAGAGAGAGGTAGGGCAAGGAAGACCAAAGAAGAGTGGGAGTCATTTTTATAGCCGTTGTTTTTTAAGATAGGATTGTGTAAGCTGCCAATGTTACAGGGTGTAGAGATAGCGCTTTAATTTAATAGCTAGTATCAGCCTCAGTCAGTTCTATGAGTATTCATGTGTGTGCGTGTGTGTGTGCGTGTGTGTGTGCGTGTGTGTTTCCAGGCGTCTCAACACCCTGAATAAGTGCGCCTCCATGAAACTTGACGTAAACCCCCCCAAGAAGAAAGTAAGCATCTGATTATTATTAATTATATTACATTAATCTCCTTAATTAAGTACCTCACAAATCTCATTATTAGTCTATTATGTTTTAAACACTTTATTCAAATTAATTAATTAATCTACTTGATCTTTATTGAACGTTTTTCCACTATTTGTTTAGAAGCTTATTATTGTATGTAGTCCTTAAATTCCTCTGGAACATTACTGCCTATCTTTCTTTGGTGCCCTCTAGTGGCACAATATGAGGATATGTCTGGTGAGGATATGTCACCAGCTGTTGCGTCTCTTCCCTCCGCTAGGCCGACGACTCCGACGAGGACGACCCGCTGGCCATCAGCAAGCGATGGACCTTCGAGTGGACAAGCCGCCGCTGGTCCCGCCTCCAGGACATCCACTTCCTGCTGGACGCTGAGCGGGGGGAGGGTCTCCACGGCGCGGCCAGCCGCGAGAGCGTCCTGACGGACCTGAGCGAGCAGGAGACGGCCGAGGTGTCGTCGCTGCACAGCCAGGACTCTTCCTGCTCCTCGTCCTCCTCCTCCGTTGCCGCCGCAGTGCCCGACTCGGTCTCCATGGCGTCGCTGAGTGCCCCGCGGGACCTGCCGCACTACAACTCCCTCCCGGCCAAGAGGGGGGGACGGAGCCGTGCCAGGGAGTTCCTGAGGCGCGTGGAGGCGGTGCGCACGTGGGGGCCATCCACGCGCCGCAAGGGGCCCGCCCGGCGCCCCCCGCTGGCCATCAGCGGGCCCGTCCTGCAGGGTGAGGAGCCCCGCGCCCTGCGCACCCTCCAGTGCATCCCCATCGGCACACGCCTGCCCTCCGTTTCCCACGGCGACGACGACAAGCGGCGTGCAGACCAATGGGAGGGGAGGCCACGCCCCTCCAGCATTTACCTCGAGGACCTGGAGCTGCCCTCGGCCTCCGCACAGGGTCGCCGGGGCAACAGGAGCCACTTCCACTCTTACGAGAACCTGCTGGTGCACGTGCCCAAGGACCACAAGCCCGGAACCTTCCCCAAGGCCCTGTCCATAGAGAGCCTGGCCCCCGGCAGAGACCCAGGCGGAGACCCAGATGGAGACCCAGGCGGAGGCTCCGACCTCCTCGGCCGGGGCTCACCCTGGGCGGGCGCGCCTCTGGGCGAGCACCCCCCCTGCCCGGGAGCTCCGCGGGGCAGCCGGGCCAGCGTGTACGACAACGTGCCGGGCTCCCACCTGTACGCCAGCACGGGGGATCTCCTGGAGCTGGGCCGGGACGATGGCGTGTCCCCCCGCCTGGACGACATCCTGCAGCACGTCAGCGGCCTGCAGCAGATCGTAGACCACTGGAGCCGCTCGCTGCTGCTGCCGCCCGACGGAGGGGAGGAGGGGGAAGGGGGCGAGGGGAGGACCACCCCCAGCGAGGGAGAGAGAGACGGGGGCTCCCTGAACGACACAGACTCCACGGGGACCGGTCGGGAGAGGAGGGACTCCGGAGTCGGTGCCTCCCTGACCAGACCACGGTGAGGACGCTAGTGCTGGAAGCTAGTGCTGTAAGCTAGCACAGCAGTGTGTATGATGAATGGGATCTACGCTTAAGCTGCCCAGGGTATTTCCATCCATAGTAGTGCTGCTCACACACACATGGTATGTGAGCAGCATTGGTAACTGTAATCCCTAGGTTGGGAGGAACTACTGCTGCCACACTGACATTGTGTGATGTAAATACGAGGTTGCTCCTGAAAGCACATGCACACGCACACACGCACGCACACACACACACACACAGACTCACACGCACACACGCACACACCAGCATTGTGTATGTTTACGTGGGACCTGTTAACTTTATCTTGACCTTATACAATACCTCCCTACAGTTTATCTACAAACTAAGTTGTGTTTATAGTTACAGTTGTGAGAGTTACTTTTCATTTAGTTTAATTTCTCCCCATCTATACTGTATTTTAGTATTCTATTTTACTTGTTGGTTGTATTTAGTAGGGCTTTATATAAGGTCTGCTCTCTTATGAGCCAGCTACTGCACCAGCCACACCCAAGACATATTCCTTGTACATGCAGACGCACTTGGCAGATCAGTGTGATTGTGCTTGTGTTCTCAGACTGCGATGGCCCAGTTTCAGGATGTCGGACCCTCTGAGCCAACCGGTGTCCTCGCTGCAGATCAGTAGCCAATCAGCGGGCCAGCTCAGCCTGCTGCACAAGTTCTCCCTGCTCCGCCTCACTGCCATCATGGAGAAATACTCCATGTCCAATAAGCATGGCTGGACGTGGTGGGTGACACACGTTAGCGCCATGGCAACAGCGAGAGGGAACACGATTAGCATCGCTCATGTTTATCTGTCGGAACAGTCCGACTTTGCACATGCGTACGGAGCTTAAAGCCTAACAGGATGTTACATACAGTTTGAATCATAAACTTGGAAGTGGAAAGTCCCCTTCTGAAATATATACAGTTTATCATTTAGTACACACACAGAAAGATGGATAAATATTTGTGTGTGTGTGTGTGTGTGTTGTGCAATCCAGATGTTCACTGCCATTGTGTTTTATTGTTTGTTCCTCTCTCATTATGTTATCAGTTTTGTGCACTGCATTCCACCCAACCTATTTACATAGTGAAATTCTTTGGAGGGATTTGACAGGGCAGGGGCTTTACTTGTTCTTTTTGGCGGGAAAACGAAACACTGTCTTCCGATCATGTCTGTCATGCATAAAACAATAGGCAGGGAATTGGACTGGTAGAGAGAGGCACACACCAACTGTACTGTACTTCACTCCCAGGTCTGTGCCCAAGTTCATGAAGCGCATGAAGGTTCCGGACTACAAGGACAAGAGTGTGTTTGGCGTTCCTCTCATGGTGCACGTGCAGCGCTGTGGCTTTCCCCTGCCACACTGTCTCCAGCAGGCTCTCGGCCACCTCAGGCAGCACTGCCTGGACCAGGTCAGTCACACACACCCTGTGAGAAGGAGCCTCGCTTGACAGACGCCACGCTTAACCCTATGCGGCCCCTCACTGTTTAGCCTACTTGTGCCGAATGCAGATCTTGAAATCAAAAGAATCTAAATCATTATTGATTCCCAGTGACACATTATTGTTCAATCAATATTTATTTTAATGTACACAAAATGTCTTCCTGTTATTCTATGACTTTCATAAGCTTAACATGAAATAATTACTGAAATGAACATGCTGCTATTTCACTGATCTTGTTTTTGGCATTTATGAAAGAGAGCAGGTCTAACCTTTTCTTTTAATGAATCTCTTTATGTAGGCTAAAGGCCTGCCATGGTTTATTTACTTAGATACTGTATATTGCAAAATGACGTGCTAGCCACCAGATCAGCGCTATTCAATTCCAGTCCTGGAGGGCCGCTGCCCTGCATGTTTTAGATTAGCTTCAACACACCTGATTCTAATGAATGGGTCGTTAGAAGCCTGATAACGTTTATTTATTATACTGCATAGCATTATGATAGCATCATGTTGCATATTATCATGCAAGTGTGGCAATTTTCCTATTCTCAAAATAAATGTAATTTAAGGTTTGGACTTACTGTACAGTAGGTACACTCCAGGTGATACAGATTTCACCTTCCATTTTTCCTTCTTCTTCCCCCTTCCCTAGCATATTCTGTCTTTGTTTCATCTTCCTTATTCTATTCTTATGTCTGTCTGTTGCTGCCTCAGGTGGGATTGTTCCGGAAGTCAGGCGTGAAGTCTCGTATCCAGGCCCTGCGGCAGCAGTGTGAGCTGTCTCCAGACTCTGTCAGCTACGAGGAGCAGTCTGCCTATGACCTGGCCGACATGGTCAAGCAGTTCTTCAGAGATCTGCCTGAACCGTTACTCACCAGCAAGTTGGGGGAGACCTTCCTGCATATATACCAGTGTATGTTAGCATACAGCTCGCGTACGCTTAGCATCGTGCCACAAACACAGGGGGTGCGGCCACATTTAGTCAATAAATAGTTACTTAAAATGTTCACTTAAGAAAATAAGGCTGAAATAATTAATAATGCTAAAAGATTTAGCATCTTTTCAAGAGCTTTTAATAACACTGAAACCAAGCAACAGGAACAGCACCTCCTACAGGTCGAATAGGTTACTGCACTTGCTTTATCTGATATAAGGCGATAAGGCCGTTTGGTATGGCTTGTCCTTTACTCCACCTCTCTCTTCCTCTGGCAGATGTTCCTAAGGAGCAGAGGTTGCAGGCCGTGAGGGCGGCCATCTTGCTGATGTCCGACGAGAACAGGGAAGTGCTCCAGACGCTGCTCTACTTCCTGCGTGACGTCACTTCCTTGGTGGAGGAGAACCAGATGACCCCCATGAACCTTGCTGTGTGTCTGGGTCCCTCTCTGTTCCACCTCAACATACTGAAGAATGAGACGCTGTCACCAAGGTACACACACACACACACACACACACACACACACACACACACAATGTACAATGTGTACAGCAGTGCTGCTGTACATTATATCCCCACACGTAGACGTCAATGCAGTATCTACGTGCCATCAATACATAACTATATATCTGAACTAAAGAGGATATTCTTAATAGGGACATTATGTAATTGAGATACAAGGATGACCTAACCTGACATGCCACATGGATTGTTAGACACAAGCCCATCTTGGAAGCCGTCCATCAAAACTGTTTGACCTTTCAAAAAATACTTGGCAGTTGATTGGATGAACCATCTGTCTGTCACTGCTGTTATCAAGTAGCTTTCCCGTCGTCACGCCTAAACCATGGCAGTAGCTATCAGTACGACGTCGTGTGTTAAGTTCAGTTCACTCGGCCGCAACGGATTTTGAAGCCTCTCCAGACTGACTCTCTCGGCAATGTCAAACTAAAGCTGAGCGAGGCCACTAGTGACGTGGGAGCCACTGCGTCACGCTGCGTGTTGCCTCTCTCCTCTAACAGGTCTATTCAGAGGAAGTACACTTCGGGCCGCCCGGATCAGAAGGACCTGAATGAGAACCTGGCAGCCACCCAGGGCCTGGCACACATGATCGCTGAGTGCCAGCACCTCTTCCAGGTCAGATCTCATGGCATGGCTGGCACACTGCTGTTCCTGTTTCATACTGTACCACCTGGGCTAGTTGGATAGCATGTCAACTAGGGGTGGGAATCACCAGAGGCCCCACGATGCGATACTATCACGATATTTATGCCACGTTACGATATTATTGAGATTTTAAACATATTGCGATGTTCTCCGATATTTTGCAATTGATTACTTTTCCCAACTTCAAATTATGTCCCAAAAAATCCTTTGTCAACATCAGTTTGTTCATCTCACATATATTGTATTGCTGCAAAATGTGATTGTCAAGCCGACTTACTGACATGAACATGTCATAAATATTGTATACACCAAGTTAAATTCTCATGTGCAATTTATATAATTAAATTGCGATACTTGGAGTCCGTGTATCGATATTGGTATACAGTATTGCCATGGGAAATATTGCCATACTATGCTGTATCAAATTATTATTTTTTTTCACCCCTAATGTCAACACAGTGTTTTATGTTCTGTACCTGTGTTTATGAAACTGCTAGTCTGGGTATGGGTTGGATACAATATATGACATAGGTCAAGGTTAGGATTGGGGGGGAAAGATAGTGGATGTGATCCACCATTGGTTATTTATTGGTAAACACTTTATTTAAAGGTGTGTGCACACACGTGGTCATAAAAGGCCGGCCCCTTGTAAATGGGGAAAGACTTATGACTCGGCTTGATTTAATACATTTTTTGTAGCATCCTATAACTAACTGTCGAAGTCGGTCACCAACAAATGGAGCCTGGTAATATTGTTCTTCCCTCCCATTGGCTAAGAGCGTTTCTAGGCTACAGCTGACACCCCTCCCCCCACACACGCACACACACACACACACACTCTTTATGTTTGCCTGCAGGTCCCAGAGGAGATGCTGACCCAGTCTCGCAACTCCTATATGGCGGCAGAGCTGCTAGCGCCCCCTCTGGACGAGCTGTGCAAGGCCAACCAGGAGGAGGAGGGGGGAGGGGAGGAGGAGGAGGAGGAGGTGGAGGATGGGGAGGAGGAAGGCTCCTACCGGACACATGTGGAGGGGCTGCTCCAGAACCTTCTGAAGGAGGCCAAGGATAGGGGCAAAGGCTGGGTGTCCCGACCTGCTGCCGACCACGCAGACCTGGCTTCTAAAAAGGTGTGTGTGTGTGTGTGTTTCACCTTGTTTATGTACTGTAGGCTCAGCATACGCACACACACACACATCACAACATAAACATACAGTGTGTTTATGTAGCGCTCAAGTAATAGGCTTGATCTGTGATGAAGCACATCAGTGCTTGTGTTAAATGTAAAATGGAATGCATTTATAAAGCGCTTTACATTATTTGCCTCACATTCACCCATTCACACACATTAACACACCGATGGTGATGCCAGCCATGCAAGGAGACACCTGACCACCGGGAGCAGTTAGGGTTAGGTGTCTTGCTCAAGGACACCTCCACACTTGGTGAGGAGTTAGCGGGGTTCAAACCAGCGACCGCCACTTGCCGCCCAATTAATATTAATGCTAATATTGACAAAAATCTAACTTTTATAAAAATCATAATTTTATGTGCTGAAAACAGAACTACACGTCATATCTGTTAAAAATCACCCCAGGACCTGGCTGGTTTTCATCGGTACACTTGGTACGCTCATAATGTTATCATTAATGTTAATGGAGGCCCCCCTCTTAGCCCCTCCCCCTCCCCTCACTCAGCAACTTGACGCATGTTTCCAAGTCGTAGTGGGTGGAGTCAGGCTCACAGCTGGGATGCAGATACACTCTAACTGACACAACTTGGATATTAACCCCATGTATGAGGCACATGGTGTAAATCCTGTGCGTGCGTGTGTGTTGGCGTGCACGTGCTCCAGGTGGGCGACGGCAACCCGCTGCGGCGGTGGCGCGTGTGCACGGAGGTTGCGGCGCCACCCGACCAGGTGCTGCGGCGTTTGCTGAAAGAGCGCCCCCTGTGGCAGCGGGAGCTGCAGCAGGAGAAGGTTCTGGAGACGCTGGACAAACAGACGGACGTGTACCAGTACTGCTGCCGCGGCATGGCGCCCCAGCCCAGTGTGGACTTTGTGGTACTGAGGTGGGCCTTACCATACACAAGAGCTTTGAATCCGAAAGTCCATATATGGTCATAGTGACTTAGCAATTTATAAGCTCACAAGATTCTTTTTTCAGTTTGTTTTTTCGGTCATTTTTGTCGACGACGCTGTTGATGTAGTTGCAGAAGTCACAAGACTATCATACACTATTAATACAACTGGTTATTAACAAAAATACCAAAAGGTTACTAAACCATGCACAAAAAGTAAGGACATTAGTGGACACTTGTGGAATAAGCTTGAGTGTGCTGTTCATGCCAGAGTGACCAACACAACCACGTTGGCTGACTTGAGACAAATGCTGGTTGAAGGATGGGATGCCATCCCACAGCAGTGTGTAACCATGGTGACCAGCATGAGGAGGAGGTACCAGGCTGTTGTGGCTGTGTATAGTTCTTCCACACGCTACTGACGCTCCTGTTTGTTATATTGCCTATATAGACTGCGATCATCCAATCCACCAAACAAGAGTCAACAGCAAAATAAAGCTGTTTAGCATTTTTGCAAATGTTTCATGGGCCCAACCCCCATTCTCAGCTCTGCTGCTCATCCCACAAACCCATGTTCCTGACAAATGTGGCACCATTTAAAAGGGAAATCAGTCTATCCTATGGTATAAGAGTTGTTGCAAAGACGCATTGTTACAACAAATAAATAATCTACTAAACACAAATGTCCTTACTTTTTGTGTTATGTTTAAATAAGTTATTTTATGCAGTCAAATGTAAATGATATATAAGTGTTTACAATGCTGGGTATCCCAGCAGTGACTCCTTGCTGCCCGCGTATGTGAACAACAACATCATCGTCAGTGTTTGCTATGCATGTTCTGGACTTCAGGTCGTGGCGTACAGATCTGAGCAGGGCCTCGTGCGCTCTGGTGTGTGTCTCCGTGGAGCACGAGGACAGCCCTCGCACAGGAGCGGTGCGGGGCGTGGTCCTGGAGTCACAGTACCTTCTAGAAGCCTGCGGCCCCGGCAAGACCAGGCTCTCACACATCTGCAGGGTGGACCTCAGGTTTGTGCCTGGAGAAACATGGCATGTCATGTAGTATTATTAGAATAATAATTATTAATTAATTAATTAATTATTAATATTATTACTAGTAGTATTATTAGTAGTAATATTATTAGTAGTTGTATGTTTCTCAAATGATAATTAAAGACTATGCAGGACAGATTCTTCCATAATGAATAAATAAATATTATATTAGCATAAATACATTTATTCATAAATAAATTTCGTTCAAAGTGATAAAACAATACATATTTATTATTTAATTTCTTTCGATTTATGTCTTTATTTATTAATTTCTGTATTTAATTTCTCATTTATTGACATATTTATTTATTTTTACATTAATTAATTTCAACATTGGCCTATACATTTCTAACATTTCCACATTCTACCATACGATATTGAGGGGGCTGATCCTGACTCCTAAAGGTCTGTCAATCAATATATGTCCCGGTGTGGTCGTCCCACACTGGTAGATGGATATCAGGATTATTTCCTGCCTTTGTGCTCCAAGCATACGGCTGATCTAGATGAGTAGTTCTTCCGTTTTACCCACAATGGATGTGTGTAGGCGTAGCCTTGGCTGACCCAGCAGAAAGGACTATCTCCAGGCTACAGTGTTTACTCATTGGTGTGGAGGTTGTGTCAGCGATTGACCCTGGTGTGTTCAGCACTTTAGAGGAAGTGGTTGTTCCCCTGAACCGTTCACCCCGGGGTCAACATGATGTTCACGCTGCCCTTCATACATACTACCTGTGGAAGTGCTTACTAGCTGGCTTGTCTGTCAAAGACATTGAATCTCTATTTGGATTTGGTGAGAGAAGCTTTCACTGAAAATACGCCAGTCACAGTGGAAACGTGGAAATTAATAAATACAGAAATAACTAATTAGTAGATAAAAACCACAAAAAGAAAAGGTCATGGTTAAAGAGAAAGAAATTCTGGTTGGGCTGTATGGATACTATAAAGAGTATCTTTAAGGGAAAAGGAGAGATTGTGTTCTTGGAGTTAGATGCAGTTGTAGATAATGCTGTGTTATAGTATCTAAAGCTTTTTAGCTGTGTATTTAATACATATTGTCTGTCCCTCAATAGGGGTAGGTCTCCAGAGTGGTACAACAAAGTGTTTGGACATCTGTGCGTCAACGATGCTCAGAGGATACGCTCATCCTTTGACTCTTCAAATCCTTCCAGTCCAGAGGTCAAAGTCTGAGCTCCATAGCTCTTCATATGGGGACACACAGCTGAAGAGACAGAGAAGCAGGAATCCACGACCCCTGTCTTCTCACCCTGCTGAATCAAACTGAGCTGAGCTGTTCCATGTTGTGCTGGCCTGGTTCTTCACTCTCACATACACAAACACACAGAATGGGGTGAGAATAGGCAGCCCCTAGTGGCTACAAGCGGTACAGTACTTACATTTCTTACATTGAACCATTCGCCTGCGAATACCTATTTATTTACCATAGAAACAGGCCCATAATATTTCATAAACCTACACCTAAGTATACACACTCGTAGATATTTAAATGTGTGTGAGCAGAACCACATATGAAAAGATAGACTGAGAGCTTTATCAATTCCATAGGAAGCTAGTCAACATGAACACCTGCATCTTATATTTGTTTATATATACTATATAAATATACTGTAAATGCACTGTGGGCCAACACATAGTAAACAGTCTGATAATAGAAGCCCATTAAAGAGCATGGCCAGTACATTGTGGATACAGTTCAGGTTGCCAGGTCAGGTTGCCAGGTTGTGAATAGGGCATTGGCACTGGTGCTAGAGAACAACATGCAGGATTCCATGCACAATATTAACCCTTGCTATGGTCCATCTGCATTCACCTCTGCTGTGGGATATTTACACACACGTCACTGTTGGAACTAATCTTGTCACTAATGTCAGTGTTAATAATCTATTGAATTATTGTTTTTAACGTTATTATATTGTATATCTATACGGTATCGGTGTTGCTTTGTTTTGCTGTCATCTTATACAATGTCTACGACATGTGACCATTTCACTGCTTCTGAGAAGCATGTTTGAAATCAAGAGTGTATCTGTGCGCTCAACTGTGTGCACGTGTGTGAGTGTGTGTGTGTTCTGTATTGTAAATGAGCGGCGCTTCATACCAGCACACAAGACATCATACCATATCAGGATCTCCCTATCATATTGATACGCTGAAATGTGAACTGTAGACGAGCCATCACACGATAAGCAATAGCAAGCTGAAGCCTGCTGTGCTCTGCCATAGCATTTGCCTGTTTGCTTTATACGTCTCGGTTTGTTTTACAGCTCTAGGCAGCGTTGCTAGGTGTTGCGATGATACCATATCTCTACAGTGCCACCGAAATCCTGCGTGTATGCTGTTTGCTTGAGAACAGTGCAGTGTATGTGTGTGTGCGTGCGTGTGAAATTGAAGAAGAGAGTGAAAAAGACAGAATGTGGTTAAGTCTGACGTGGGCCGTAGGGGGCGTAGATGTGGTGAAAAGGCTCCTAAACTAGCTTTTAAAGAAGATCTGGGCTTGTTATTTCTGATACCCACGAAAAAGACCCATTTATAACCACGAGAATAAAACCAAATCTGAAATAAACACTGTGGTCTGTTGTGTGAAATTGTGGTTTTCTGACATATTGGGCTAGTACGTTTCATCCCACTAGCCTGCCATTAGACTACCTGTTACCTGATTCTACAGTAGCCTATGCCTATAATGGAGTAGGTAGATGAATTAGAATGTAGGCCTATATTTGTTCATGTATAGTTTAATTGTATGCCTACAACAATTACGTTTTGCAATTTGCAGTAACTATGCACAGTATAGTAGTTGACCAGCTTTGCATTATATACTGTTTTGAGAAATAATTGAAATCAATGGTAGATGAACCAAAGGTATAATAAATATATAAACAAACTATTTTTGTTTTATTATAAACTGGGCTAAGTAGCCTATACTGAAGTGAGGTAGATATCGAGTGTAGCGTTACACTTTTACAGTAGACCTATTAGGCCTAGTATTTTTAAAATATATTTCATATCATCCGGTTCTGCTTTGGTAAGAGAGTTGCATAATGTTATCCACTGGGAGGCGGTGTCAGCTCACCCAAGTGTGAACACTGGAACAATAATGAAAGGTAGTCTAGAACTGTAAGCGAATTAGGAGTCAGAGAACGATGATGAAATTGTTCCCCGACCAAATATATATCATACTTCCCCTGTGTAGTGTGGGGATGTTCGCCCAGTTTGCAGTCGCACACACAGCACAGCCCGATAATCAATCACATTGATTTACCCACTTTGGTGTGCGCACTTTCGCAGATAATAACTTGTCAATGGGCGACTGGCTGAATACGCCAATTATCCCCACACTAATCGAGATATGGGTGCTATGACATCCCAGACATAATGTAGGCTACTCTAACTAAGATACTGACTGATTTGCTGTGACACTATTCACTTTTTCTGTCAAACTTTATTTTAATCGTGGATGTACATTTACTATTGTAGGTTTAGGTTGCAACACATTAAGCTTAATAGATGTGTGTATTATGTCTACTGTACATCATTCAGTATGATTGAAATAGGCCCTACACAACTAAATAGTTATATATGCCTACAACACACTTCACATAAACACATATTTATTATTTCAAAGCCCTCAAATCATCTCAGCTCTCACCCAACCAAGTCTAGATCCTTTATCTGCTCTAACCAAAAAACGAATTCAGAGGAACTAAGCTATAAATACTGTATGTATAATCTCATTTTGAAAGGTATAATCAATGCACTTGCTATTGCACGGCCCAGTGGGTTGTGTATGTGCCTCTGTGACCCGTGAGTGCATGCAGGTTTTATGTCTTCACTCCAGCAGCGATGGAGTTCTGACCTTGACCGCGCCTTTGAATGATATGTTCTGGCATCGTTCCTTTTTCATCCTCCATCTGCACCAAGACGCTCTGCATAACCCGGGGAGGGGCAGACAGAGAGAACAGATGTATCGCCACTGGGACTGGCTAATCCACAGTCTTCTCTTAGACGGCCATGATAAGGTCATTAATGAATAAATGATCCGGCGGGTGAAATATGGATGAGACACAACGTTTGCATTTTAGTCTGTGTATTTGCGTTTGTGTGTGTGTGTGTGTGTGTGTGTGTGTGTGTGTGTGTGTGTGTGTGTGTGTGTGTGTGTGCGCATGCGTGCGTATACTGTACATGCGCGCATTCTTTTTTTTTTGGTATACTATTGACAGATTAAATCTGGTAAAGTGAATGTTCTGTAGAAAAAGGTATAGGAATATCACAGATCTTTGACGAATGCTCTTTTGTATGTCTGTTGCACCATATGGGAAGTCTGGAACCGAGTCAAGCCATTACTACAGCATTGCTTTACCGGTGGATATGTACAAGCATCCTAATATGTTTAGTGACAGTGACATACTGTATATGTTGAGCAGTTTGTTTTTAAAATTAGTATACATGTATTTATATTCTCAGACGGTAGTAAACTGTGGGTCAAGACTCCTGGACGCTTTATCATTATTGTATACTCTTGTTTAAACTGCACAGTATATGCTGTTTTTCTGTTCTACAACACAAACAATAGAGGTGTTGTGGGTCAAAACGTTAGAGAACCACAGAGCCAGGCAAAAGCCCAAGCCGTGACTCCAGGTGTCAAGCCCTAATCAATCTGCTATATTGTATTCGTTCTCTACTATGTGACATGGCCAAACCTCTTCCCATTTAGGAAACTAAAAAGAGAAAATGTATACAATGTAAAACTGGAGAATGAAAACACAATGCTGAGAGTCTCACAGGACATAAGCTGCACACCATCTTAGTTTGGATTTGGAACATATGATATGGAAAGAATAATGCTATAAAGCTATTATTTCTTATCCATGGGGACTGGTGGATTTTGGTACTTTAAAGAAGTTTTGTGTCACATTGACAAATTACTCTGAATTTCAAGCACAGTATTATTGAAAAGGAACTGTAGAATCCCAGATAACTGATTGACTGCTTCTTTTAGTTCTGGGCAGAATCGTTATTCAAAATTAAATCTGACCTTTTTTTTTATCTATCTCCATGTAGCAATTTTCCTGAAAAACGCTGCCTGTCATTTTGACTTGCTTTGTTATGAAATTCTTTCTATTTCTGTTCTCTGTCTCGCACACAAACATGCACATCTTAAAGCACAGACACACATGGACACACCATCGAGATGGTGACTCATATCCGTCTGTGAGCCAGGAAATCAGTGATTACCCGGGTATCTGTCACTGTCCTGGATCAGGCCTTTATACACACCACCAAATTACATTTGGCTCCTCGATTGCCTCCAATCGTGGCAGTAACGGCTGAGGCCAGACAATAGGGTCTTTACGTAAACTCACAATCTTCAGTTTTGTAGTTCGTGAGTAGAGCTGCTGTGAGTGAAACTGTGTAGTGGAGATGAATTGAATATACTATCTATTTATGTTTCCCATTCAAGTTTTACCTCTTAATTGGAGTGGGTGCATATAGGGAGGTAGTGTACAAAATAGACTATCTTTTGCATAGATCTTGCAGTCTGATGTGTTAGAGTGATGTGAATGCATACAGTACATGAGATTGGTACTCCTTGCTGTTTGGCTGATGAAAAGGCAAACACTGATGCTGTGTTTGATCAGAACATGCAGATTTGTACAGTGCGTAGCTTCAGCATAAATTACATCTAGGGCACACACAGGAGAATGTGTGCGCTAACATCTGTCAAACATCTGAAGAAAAATACAGGTGTGTTTCTAAAGCATTAGGTAGTCGAACATTGCCAGATAAGTGTGAAATACCGCCCCCTGCAGTAAAACAACTGTAAGAATAAAATACATTTAGGCACTGTCCATAGCTTTGTCATTGGACCTTATGGCACCACGGCAGTGCATCTGACTCCAGATCAAAAAGTTATGTGTTTAAATCATGTTGGGGTCAAAAGGTTCCTTATGAATACGTTGCCTTTCATCTGTCAGTTGTCAGCATAAACCCCCAGGCAGATAACGCAGTGTGACAGGAGTGATCCTAAGAATTTAAATCCAAGCTCAAATGGTATAATGGCCACGTCATTCAATTTTGGACAGACCTTTCTCCCTTCGAGCTGAACATTCACTTTTTATTTTTACACAACCTCTTCGTCTTGCTATCTGACTCAGTGGGAGGATATGCCAGAAACAATTGGTTACAGTCCAGAGCTTATTTCACACCTGGACAAAACTGATTTGACTGAATGACGACACGCAAAAATGGCCACACAACTTTGTTGTTCAAAAGGCTTTGTCAACCCCACAAAAAATATGTGATTGAATAGACCTTTATCAATGTAACCTGGAAGTGATACCAAAGAGGGGGTATACGTTCTTCCTGTCCTGTTTAGATTAATTATCCTGGTCCACACAGGTGTTTTACGTTAATTAAGTATTTTCAGGTGTGGGTGTGTTCACACACAGCTTGTTTACTTGTATAGTATAATGTAATGCAATTTTTGCATTGTAATTTCAATCTGACTGTCTAATCTGCCAAATAAACTCAAATAAAGTGTATATTAAGTAATAATATACACTAAATTAAAACTCTAATCAAGCGAAAACGCCTCTCGCTTCAATGTCATAAGGTGCTCTCTTAGAAGCTCCGCCCATATTGGAAACACATTGTGATTCTTTTTTCAGCATGCACAGAAAATGGTAAACTAGCTGACAGTTAGGAGATATTTGGTGGATTTGACTAAATGTGTAATTAGCGTACAATTGCTGACTATACCTTTAAGATTTGTTTTCTGTTTATAGACTAGACAGTAAAAAGTGTAGCCTTCTGTGGCAGCACTTCATGGTCACTCTGATAAAGGTCTGTTACCTGATACTGTATACAGCAGCAGTATCTATATAACCAGCTAATGCTAATAACACCTGAATCACGTAGTCAGCAGCCACACACACACGCATGCACACGCTGCCACACACATGCACACACACACACACACACACACACAAGAAGAAAATGAAGGTGCACGTTGCAACCAACACTGCATGGCAGCCATCCGCTCCTCTGAAGTCACGATGTGTGACCCCCCCTTCCCCCACCCAGCCCCCACAACACAGTCACACTGTACAGTGCAGTCCCACCCCTCACCTCGCCACACGTGAGAGCAGAGAGAGAGAGAGCTACAAGACTGCCTGCATGATGAGGGGAGAGGCTGGGGTGAGAGAGAGAGGTTCCTTATGAACAGATAGAGAGGCACAGGGCATGGTAGATAGTGGAGGGCAGATGGGAGATAAAGGAGGATGTATACTATACATCCAGAGAGCAGTCGGCCAAAACTGCTGGCATAATTTGGTATTTTGTCTCCATGCTCGCATTCTAAGAGGGATGGTCGTCAACAGTTTTGGGAGGACAAAGAACTAAAAGACAGAGACCAAATCACAAAACCAATCCCGGTTAAGACCTTGCTTCCTTGTAAAGGAGTCTGTCGTGGAATCATAACAACTCAGAAGATGGCCTTTGTCTGCACACAAAGAGCAGTGCGTTTGAGGGAGAGAGACACACAGAGAGAGAGAGAGAGAGAGAGAGAGAGAGAGAGAGAGAGAGAGAGAGACTGCCATTGTGGATTAGCGTGTTGGGCTATTCCACGAGTAAGAATAAGATAGCATGTGTTTGTTCTAGAAATTGCTTTTCTGACATGCGCCTGCTTGCGTGCGAGTGTGCCGTTGACAGAGTGTGTGTCTGATTGTCCCCTCAACCCCCTCCGTGCCTAGAATGTTACACGGAGGACCAGAGATAGCTTCTGCTCCACGGGAAGATTCACACATCATCTTCTGATCGAGGCACGCACACACACACACACGCGCACACGCACAGAGGCAGAGAATGTCATTCCAATCTGACACCCACCTTCTCACCCCTGACAACAGGCAGCATATAAAACAGAAAAGAAGAAAGAAGACAGACAACCATCAGAGCCAATATTAAACACAAGCACACATGCACACGCACACGCAGTCTCAGTAATGGAAACCGTAACTAGCAGATGTGTCCTGTTAGGAGCGTGAATCAAACTCATGTAGACTGTACAATACAATACACTCAAACTCATGTAGACTGTACAATAGGATACCAGTAAGTCTGTTCCAGTGTGTGTGTGAGTGAGAAAGATAGATAGATAGATATATATATATATAGATAGATAGATAGATAGATAGATAGATGAGGAGAGAGATATGGAGACTTTGGTTTTCATATGTAATTAGGTGTAGTGAGACTGAAATTAATGAACCCAGAATCATAAAGAAATGTTGGTTATGGGCTCATACACATGTGTATATGGGCATATACACAGTATATATACATATATACATTACACCGATCGGCCATAACATTATGACCACTGACAGATGAAGTAAATAACACTGATAATCTCGTTATCATGCCACCTGTCAGGCAGTGAACATTTGGTGTCTTTAGGTTAGAAGCAGTAAAAATGGGCAAGAGTAAGGATCTGAGCCACTTTGACAAGGGCCAAATTGTGATTGCTAGACAACTGGGTCAGAGCATCTCCAAACCTGCAGCTCTTGTGGGGTGTTCCCGGTCTGCAGTGGTCAGTACCTGCGAAGGCTGGCCCGTGTGGTCCGATCCAACAGACGAGCTACTGTAGCTCAAAATGCTGAAAACGTTAACGCTGGTTTTGATAGAAAGGTGTCAGAACACACAGTGCATCACAGTTAGTTAGGTATGGGGCTGCATAGCCGCAGACTAGTCAGGGTGCCCATGCTGACCCCTGTCCACTGCTGAAAGCTCCTACAATGTTCATGTGAGCATCAGAACTGGACCACGGAGCAATGGAAGAAGGTGGCCTGGTTTGATGAATCATGTTGTCTTTTACATCACGTGGATGGCCTTACCTGTCGCTTACCCAGAGAACACATGGCACCAGGCTGCACTATGGGAAGAAGGCAAGCCGGCGGAGGCAGTGTGATGCTTTGGGCAATGTTCTGCTGGGAAACCTTGGGCCCTGCCATTCATGTGGATGTTACTTTGATACTTACCACCTACCTCAGCATTGTTGCAGACCATGTACACCCTTTCATGGGAACAGCGTTCCCTTATGGCCTCTTCAGCAGGATAATGCACCCTGCCACAAAGCAGAAATGGTTCAGCAATGGTTTGAGGAACACAAGTTCAAGGTGTTGGCCTGGCATCATTTAGCAGATGCTTTTATCCAACGCGACTTACAAACAGTACATTAGTCAACAGTAGAAGAGATCATACAGTTGCCAAACTCCCCAGATCTCAATCCAATCGAGCATCTGTGGGATGTGCTAAATTCTTATTAGTGCCAAAGGTACCAATACCTGGTTCAATGACCATGGGATTACTGTGCATGATTGGCCAGCAAACTCTCCTGACCTGAACACCATATAAACTGTATGGGGTATTGTCAAGTGGAAGATGAGAGACAACCCAAGACCAACAATGCAGACGAGTTGAAGGCTGCTGAAGCAACCTGGGCTTCCATAACACCTCAGCAGTGCCACAGGCTGATCGACTCCATGCCATGCTGCATAGATGCAGTAATTCGTGCAAAAGGAGGCCCAACCAACCTCAGTGCTTATACACAAACATACATTTTAGCAGGCAGACATGTCTGTATTAAAATTAATTGAATAACTGGTCTTATGTCATATTCTAATTTTCTGATACGGAATTTGGGGTTTTCATCAGCTTTAAGATGTAATCATCAAGATTAAACAAAATTGGTAAAGTATAATAGGTAAACCTGAAGAGTGGCAGAAGTTATAATAAACACCCTGAGGAAGCTTTCTAAACGCCAGGAACTTTGCTTTCAACGTGGTTTCCGACAACATAATTGTTAGAGTGTATGCCTACTGTATACTTTTGCTATTATGTGATTAAGGGCTTTATACAAACCAATTTCAATCAAACAGACTCATAACGACGACAATTGGTGGCGTCCATGAACCTGCGCTGCATGTTATGCTGGGGGGGTTTACTTGTATCCGGTGCGCATGCGTGGCTTACGCACTCCGCCGCAGACAGGGGGCGTCAACATGGCGTTCTCTCGATGACCGCACTGACTGCAACCTGCCAGAAAGAGAGAGAGGGAGGGAGGGAGAAATAGAGGGCTAGTTTTCTGTCAAACGTCGAGGTTAGATCCTGTTTTGTAGCCCTATGAATTCGTACACGCCATCAGGAGGATAGGGTGATTTCGGAGGATTTAAATACAAATAATTTCCCGTTGCATTGCTGTTTCGTAATTTCTCCTGCGCGGTTGATGGTTTTTTGTGCAGCAGCCGACGACTGAGCTGTAGAGCAGGTGTGAGAGACAGCGGCGACTGCCCCTCTCCTCCCGTTTCCAAGGGGAAATGTCGAGCGAGAAGCCGGTTTCGGCAACACCGGGCTCGGCTTCGTTGACGGATACAGATCGAGACTCTCATCCCCCGGGCCCCGGGCAACCGCAGGTCGTTACGGGCGCTGGCTCCGCCGCCACAGGGGAAAGGATGGTGTCTGCAGCGGGCTCTATGGTTCTCCCGGCCGGGGTGATCAACCCCGCCGTCCCAATCAGGAATATTCAGATGAAATTCGCCGTATTAGTGGGCCTAATTCAGGTTGGAGAGGTTAGCAACAGAGACATCGTAGAAACGGTGCTGAACCTGGTAAGTGGAGGACCATAAACTAAACACAGGCAGCCATGTAACAGCAGAATCACTGCGCCCCAACCCGCTATGTTTTATTTACGATGCTACAGTCCGTGGTTCTGGTGCTTTCATAGGATGATGTCATTTGTTTGTTCGTGGACGCGGCTTTTCTTTTCTGCAAAACGAGAACATGACTTGTGAATGGATAAGTCATAATGCAAAGCCGATAGCGGCTAAAGCGAAGCATGTGACCAACACAGAGGCTGGTATAACCAGCCTTTGTTGACTAAATGACCCATTTGTTGGCAAGTGCCCATCATTGGGAGATAAACCATGGGCACTTTGTGTCAATTCTGCATTTTTATTTTTGTTTTGTATAACCTACTGCTGTAAATAGAATTTCTAATAACGTAGCCGTTCTACTGACCTCGTTAACTATCGGGAATCAGTGCAGCCTACAGTATAATGGTACATGGCGAATCGGTACCATATTGCGGACTACACAGCAACATCGTTGCCTATACTGTTCCCTAATAGAAGAGATATTGTCGGCATTCAATTAAAGATTGCAGTGGCTACTATACGAACAAATGCTGACTAGCGTTTGACCTATGCTACCGGCTGGCTGTGTATGATATTGGCTAAAAAATACCCCTAGGCCCACAGCCATTGTTGAATGTAGGCCTCTTGCTTCTATGCGCTAATAGAGATGTGTGTCGCTATGAGACGGAGCTTGATGCTTTCACACTGCATCCGGGGAAGCACCTGTCTGTTCGCGGATGTGGAGTGTAGGCTAGCCTAGCCAGGGTTTTAATGCCCCACCGTTGTTGACCGAATCATACATTTGGTGTGGTTAACCCTCATCATCCACACCGGTTTGAATCCATGTGAGATTTAACACAAGGGTATTCTCCCACAGCAAATGTGGATCATGCGTTGGGAGGACTAGGTTATGTGTGCAGGATGCCCCACTCTCTACCTCCCACAAAGATGACGAGAGTATTGCATTCACTGCATGCCAGCCATCCCCCCTGTTCTCTCCTTTAAGCAAGTAGGCCTTTTGAGGGTGAAAGCCCATCGGTTTGAGTTATTTCCCCTGCTGGGCCCGTCTGTGTGGCTCCGTGGCCTATTTATCCGCCTGCGTTGTGGAGCAGTACGACGCATCGATCGATTATGGGCTGTGCATAGAGCGGTAGGGGGTTCCTGCCCGATCTCCCCCTGTTCTCTCTGGCTCTGACACGCTGCCTGCCATGCATGGTCCGACAGCGCCATGCATTTTAAAAGAAGGTGGCTGAGGAAGAGGGGAGGGGGGGGGTTGAAAGAGAGTGGTTGGGGGAGGATGAGAGAGAGAGAGAGAGAGAGAGAGAGAGAGACTGTGGGATGCTGCAGTGGTGCTCAGAAATCACCAGCTGATGCAATGGAAGAGATGTACGTGTGTGTATGTGTGTGTGCGCGCGTGTGCGAGCGTGAGCATGCGGACAAGAGCACACGCTGTTTAAATGTGCCCAGCCCACTGTTTGGTGTTGCAAACCTAGCCTGTGCACGTGGCTCCATGGTGAGGAGTAGAGAATGTACGCTGAGCCTATTTATGCTGTAGGGGAGGAGTAGAGAGGGCTGCCAACCAAACAGCAGGAGGGGGAGGGGCAAACCAATGTTGTTGCAACACTGGCTTTGACCACAAGAGAAATACTGTACACAAATCGCTGTGCGTACCTTTAATGAATAGCTTGCGTAACTGAGGGAAAGCCTGCCGATGTAGGTAAACAATACAGAGCAATACTTCCAATCAGCCCCAGCTAGCTAGTGAAGGCGGTGCCTGCCAATAGTTAAGTCTGTTGATACTGTCCAGCTCTATTAATTAAACCAGTTGAACCAAAGTGTTGCGAGAGAGGCAAACCTCAGTGGCCACTCTGTTGACACAATGAGTCCTCTGTGGCCCCAAACCCTGATCCATTATCCCACCCTGCCAGTGTGGGAGACCACAGCATCCAGCTCTAACCCACCATGTCTGTATTGATCAGGTCGCACACAGCAGCCTGGGCAAACAGATTGCTGCATCAGATATACTCTCCATGCGCTGGCCTTTGGCAGATTGTGTGCTTCTTTAGTCAATCTATGGCTTTATCATGTAAATATAATCGTGTCATTTATCACCGACCAATGTGGGCTAATGCAGTAATGATGACATTGGAAGGCCCTGCCATTTGTAGTTTTGAGAGCGCATTAATTGGCTATTTAGATGCGATGTTCCCCCATTAAATTGATCAAACAGTCCATTGCTATTTGCTTTGTTTGGTTACTATACTAACTGTACTGTAGGCGATGCCAAAATGATCTAAACAGAAAGTCATCATAGCATTACCAACATCAGTCTATAGCCACTGTACAGTATATGGCTGCAGGGATATAGAGAGTTATTTGCATTCCTGTTTGGTAGAAGCTTAGTACAGTGCTCGTTAACTCACACACACAAACATAGGACATGCAAGCCTATACATGATTTGTGTGTGTTGGAGGAGGGGTGGATTGCTCAGTTATTATCATCACCAAGGCATCGCAGTTGTCAAGGCAACGCTGCACTCTGATTAGGCTAGTCTCCATACCACCTGGTGTTGCCTTTCCTGTTTTCCACTTCCGGGCTTCGTCTTTCTGTCTTTCTCAATCTGTCTGTCTGTCTGTCCGTCCCTCTCACTCTTTGCAAACCAATTGCCACACATCTAAAGTACACTAAAGAATAATGTATTGAGACACTACAGACCTTGTTTAAGGGTCAACAGCGATTACGTTTCATTAGTCGGCTCACACACTCAGATTATAACAGCCATATATCAGAAATGCAAATGGAATGGATCACGAATGGGCCTGAATCGTCATGGCAATACCTCAACGGGCCATAAAAAGCACAGACACTGGGCATCTATTAACGGTGAAGTTAGAGCTGGTAGCTTTAGTGTCATGTAGAATGAAGCAGTTTGTATTCTGTGTTCAACATGGCAGACGGCAAGGCATTGGAATGTTATGTCCTCTAATTATGTCCTCAGATGGATGTAAAATTGATGTAGCGTTCAACCCATTTATGACCTCTGGACGTGCGTACACCATTCCTAGTTGAAGAGGTTTGTCACGATGAGCTGGTTGCCGGGGTGACGGAGGGGACACAATTGATGGGACACAGAGAATAGCCCTACTAGTCTCTTGTCTATCTATTTGTCTGTCTGTCTGAAAGAGAGGTACAGGTATGTTTCATTTTTATTGCAGGCTGTGTTCCTGTTAAGTCACACGTCTAACGGCGCCAGCTGTGTTTATTTATAGATACCTGTTTCAGTATCGTTTTTATTCTCTTTTTTTTGGGGGCGGGGATGAAAAGCGACAGTTTGTCTGGGAAACAAAAGGACGCGCTGATGCAGTTCCAGCAGTCTCAAAAGGACCATTCACTCACTCACTCACTCGTGAATTTCTGTCTGCCTCTGCTCCTTCTCAGGGTCTATCTTATTCATAACAACTCACTGACACTAGTTTCTCCTTTACAATATTAATTCTACAAAGCTCGAGGTTGGAGTTAAGCTTTACACGGTCTGAATACTCTGATGTTGCTGCTATTAGGTGGTATTGTAGCTGCATCCCACACCTTTATCATTACTCTTCACATAGGCCACAATCACCAAGGTTGCTGGATGTACACTACACAACACATCACCCCACACACACACACACACACACACACACACAAACAAGCACACCGTCTTCTCGAAAATACCATAAATAATCTACAGGGTAGGAGATGAAAGGAAAGAAATAAGATTTTTAATTTTGAAACATTTACTGTGAGGAGATGTAGAAAGAGATTACAAAGAGTAGAAGAATGGAAGGTAAATATCCTATGCCTGAAATAAATCATGATCATTTACTGAAAATTTGCATGTAGGATTATTTTAATAGACATCTATTGAACCAGGGTGGAAATCAAAGCAATAAGCAAACGCTACGCTCTTATTCTGGATAAGGGATTTAACGGCACAGCTGGCCTTCTGGCATTTCCTGTTATCGTGAAGGGCGGGTAGCGTCCCAAGTCTAGTGTGGCAGAATAAACATTCAAAGTGAATGTGTCTGGTGTACTGGTGGCCCTGACCATAAGAATAGACGAGCCTGGGTTTGAACTGGGTTATGGCCGTTATCTCACTCAAAAAAGACATTCCAAAGCGGGCTACACAACCTCTTAGTTGTCGTTTAGTTAGTTACTAACTAAATGACAGCCATGAATACACAGACTCAGTGTCCTGCCAGATTTCTGTCTGGGCATTTTTGGGATAATATATAGCGCTCATTTGTCAGAACGGTCAGCACCTTTTCACATGCTGCCAAAGTAGCTAAGCCAACTGGTCCAAGCAGGCTAATGCTGAGTGACTTACTGCTATCTTATTGCGCGAACACATAAATAAACACAAACACGCACAGTGGTTGGAGGACAAGGTCGTGAATGACTTGGCCATCTATCACACAGCTGGGCTGCACTGACCCCGATGTGTTTGTGTGTGAGCAATCTGCAAACCGTGGGGGAGGGTGGGCACCTATGGGCAGTTGTAAAGACGTGTGAAAGATGGTGATGGATAAGGTTAAATGAGTGGAAGGATGGAGCAGCCGTGAGAGGGAATACTTTAGTGTGTGTGCGTGTGTGTATGTCCTTCAGTTGCTCCCAAGTGCGGCATCGGGCCGGCCAGTTGGTCGGCCTGTTGTTCCGTGGGGGTCTGATGAGTTCCGGTCCTCCTGCGGAGCCTCATCACTCTGTACGTATCCCTGCCCCGCCCTCTGCTAGGAGGGAAAGGTTCACAAGCTGTGTAGCCTGACAGGGTGCATGGGAGAGTGCACTAGAGGCTACTGCACACACTGTAATAGCAAGGCTTATTAACATTGTGATTACTGTCGCACTGTCTGGCTTGTTAGCATGGTTAGCATGATAAGTGCTGTAGCTTGGCCCAGTAGATACATGGTGCGGTGGCCTATATTGAGACTAGGCCTATATTATGACGGAAAACAGGGGGCAAAAGCAAAAATAAGAAATGTTGAATATTTGCGGAATATCCCCTGTGGACCAGATACTTGCATTCAATTATTATCTGATGGATGACTGTGCCACATTGAGCCACCAGGAGAGCTTGGTGTCCCATGTAAGGTTCTGATTCTCTGGGTTGGAACACCCCTGGGAACATTATGTAGATGTACTGAATAGCATGTGCAGTGGAAAACCACAAGAGCTTACATTTGCTTTGTTAATTGGCTACACTACAATCACTTAGAACAACTAAATGTACAGCAATTACAGAAGAACTGTGTTCTTCTAACCAATGTATTAATTGTGGCTGCTCGACTATGGGATAAAAAAAAATTTCATTATCCCAATTATTTTGTCAGCATTGAAATCATGTTTATTTAACATTATTACTCATTGACATTGGAAATATGGTGCAGTTCCTGCTCTGGAACAGTGAAACAAATCAACTTTGAAACTTAAAGACAAAATAAGAGTATTAGTTAATAATAGAATAATATTAGCAAAATGTAATGTGCAAAATCCGTTTTTTTTCTTGATTACATTGTTTTTGTGATTGTTAGAAGCTGAAAATGCTTTAATTGCACAGCCCTACAAACAAAAGGGTTGCTGTATTACAAAATTGGTCCACATTTTTCTGTGCAGGATAGTCTTGTAGATGCAATTGGATCACCTTCAATTAACCAATCAGACATTTCTTACTGTATTATTGTCGAACAAAGCTGCTTCTTGCCATAATCATCATCATCAACAAATACGCTACTCACGGTGGCTCATTTCCTATCCAAGCTGATTTGCAAGCAGAAGACGATATGCAGTCTGTGGATAATACGTGACCTTTAGGCCTGTCACTATAATTACTATATCAACTTACCGTGCGACATATGGACATGACCTCGATCATTTTTCAGACCTCGATAATATTGCCGTTGTGTCAGTGTGTGCGCTTACGGCAGCGATCTCTCAAACATATTTGAACTGGGTCATTTTCATCTTAAAATATTGAATGAAGTTTCTGTTCCGCTTAGACAATATGGCACTACTCCCATGGAGATTTATTTTCTTGTTCAACATCGTCGCTGGTGTAGGCCATAGAACTAATAGGCCCTCAGTTAACATAATCCCCAGCCAGCCTTTACCGCGACAGTTGTCATGTTGTTGACAAGTGTGTTTTATCTTTGTTTTGATGACAACACTTTGAAATTCATTGCGAAGCCAATAGCAAGTGGCTTTGTTGTTGTGAGCAGTGTTCGCCACTTGATGTTCCTTTTTGCTCAGCCAGGGCTGTGTACCATATTTGCACATAGAAGGGTAAGCTAGCTAAATGAGCGAGGAGATATTTGTGTATCAGTTTATAGCTGACTATAGGCTGGGTCATTCACATAGGCTTATTTTGATATTTGATCTGTTGATATTCCCAAAGCAAATTGTTTTGTCTTGCCTAGGGTGACAGAACATCCAGGACCTATTACACATGTGGTTAGAGAAATATAAAAGGGTCCCGTGTTCAGTCAGTTACCTCTTCCCCTGCTTTCCTTGTCAACTACTTTACACTGGATTGTTTATTTAGTAATTTCACTCTTTTTATTTATTTATGTATTATTATTATTATTATTTTCCATCAACAAAATTCTTGTTGAATCATGTCTGAAGATTAGAAATTGAGCATCTGCTGCTGCCTGGACTCTGCAGTCATTTGGCCCTATTTTAACAGTCTAAGTGCACGGTCTATATGGTAAATATGGTTACACACTAATAATATTTCACATTGTATTTTTAATCCTTTGCATATTTGTGAGGACCTGCACGTCCCTGTACGTGTAACAAGCAGAGTGTGTGAGTGTGTGTCAGGCCTTTAGACACACCGACATGTGTATCGCTTCACTTACATTTCCTACTCCACTTTTCCAAATTCCTCTTCATCCTCCGTGAGCCGTGATTTCCTGGTCTGAAACCTCGCTAATACGCTGTGTTATGGTGGGAGAACCTCGGATGAAAGCATGAAAGAACATACTGGGTCCTATACTTTCCCTTTGTCCTCCACACATTCTCTTCCGTTCTGTCTCCCTGTATGAAGAGGATGGTTGTGAAGGCTTCGCCACAGCCTTCTAGTCTTCTAGAAATAGGAAGCAAACCTCTTCTTGTTTTATCTGTTTGCACTGTAGATTTAGAGAATGGGAGCATGTAGTTTCGGTGTGAGCCGTGCTCTACCTCGCTTCCCGTGTGCCTGAACACGGTGTACGATGTGATAATAATGCTTTATTGTTTGATTGCTCAGACTGCATGCTGCTACCGGAGATACTTGCTTCCATTGTTTTATCAGCGGGGGGAGTAGAGAAGATATTCAATGAGAGCTGAAAGAGTATGGGTGTAGAGGAGGGGGGAGTTTTAAAACATTACATTTCAATAGTTTAAAAGATAAATCGCAATAGACCTATAAATATTTATTTTCCCCCCATGTTTTAAAATGTATTATATTTAGAATGAAATATTGCATGTTCCTGACATGCAATATTTATATACTATATATATTTTATTATTATATATACTAGTTATTTGCATACTTTATTCACTGCTTCTGATCACATTCCTGATATGCTAGTTCCATGGCGACCGGCTGGCATGGACGGCAGAGTTGACCCTTGTGTGTTTGTGTGTTCTCTCTCACTGTACTGCCACAACAGGCCTGCCTTGCTCATCAGCCAACTTGCCTCTACCTCAGCCTCATCGTGCAAATGGCATGTGTGTCTGGCTTGTCTTTGCCATTGTGTCTGGTAGTTCTTTGTTGTGTGTGTGTGTGTGTGTGTGTGTGTGTGTGTGTGTGTGTGCGTGCCAACAGGCAGGATACAATGATGTGGTTTAGCATAGGGCTGGACAATAATTCAATATCAATATATACCGCGATACATTTTTTCAATAACGGTGACATGATTTTAAAACTTATTTCCGGTATTTCGATAAGCTCAATGACGGGCGCAGAATTCAGTTGTATTCAAGGCGAGGCTTATATTGTTCATATCGATATCGGAATTATATTGTATTGACCGAAATTTAGAAATATATCGTCATATAAATTTTGGCCATATCGTCCAGGCCTAGTTTAGCATTTGTCTGTCTGTAGTGTGTTGTCCTGTCTAGTATGCCTACAATTCTCTAATTATCAAATTACAACAAGGTGCTTTGTTTGAATGGTGTGTGTGTGTGTGTGTGTGTGTGTGTGTGTGTGTGTGTGTGTGTGTGTGTGTGTGTGTGTGTGTGTG
>JAODUE010009070.1:5823-28484 GCA_027564755.1 Amblyopsis hoosieri
TTTAAAAATACCCTGGTTTTTTTATATCACCACTCATCCCAACTTTTTCTCCCCGCTCAAAAACACAATCTAGCGCCCCCCCCCCCCCCCCCCGCCTCCCCTCCCCTCCCCATCCCCTCTTCCCTCCCGGACCCTTAAACCTTTCTCCTCGGCCCTCGGAGTGTTCGGCGGAGAATGTGAGGCTGTGAGAGCCAGGCTCTTATGGCACACAGGGCAGGAACAGAGAAAGACACAGAGGAAGAGAGAGAGAGAGAGAGAGAGAGAGACAAAGGGAGAGACTTAAATGGAAAAAGGAAAAAGTGATGTTGAGAACGCGAGTCCAAGCTAAATGTCGTAGAAAAAAAACACAGAAAGAGAGAGAGAGAGAGAGAGAGATAGGGAGACGGAGAAAGAGAGGGATAGGGCAGGGAGGGTGAGGGGCCTGGGGATCATATGTCAAGTCCACTGTGGTCCATTTGGCCTGGAGACAGCTGCAGCCACAACTGACAATTCCAGGGGGGCCCCTTTCCTCTATAGGAACTGGGAAAGCACCGGGAATTAACGGACGCCTCTCCTCTCTTCTCCTTGGGGAACTGTTCCCTTTTCTAAGAATGAGAGGAGAGGAGAGGAGGAAAGGTTTCCGAAAGCCCCTGTTGATACTCCAGCAATTTAATACCATCCCCCATTCTGCAATCTTGAGGAAGGACAAATCCTGGACGATGCAGGGGACACAAAGCTGGCCTCATGTCTTTCATCCATGTCTCTCTCTAACCCAGCCTTCTGTGCCTTCTCTCATAGCGTGTGTGTGTGTGTGTATGTGTGTGTTGAGAGGGCAAGGCAAGACGGGGAGGGGTGGGGGGTGTGAACAGGCAAGATCTATATGGCTGTCTGAGGCGGGATGATAGCCCTGCCGTTGGGGCTGAACACAGTAAGTGTGTGTGTGGATATATATGTGCTTGCATGCATTGTATGGGATAGTCATTTTCTATCTTGCCCTATATATTGTAATGTTGTGTCTGCTGTGTAATGTGTGCCCTGTGCCACTAGGTGGCTAATGTGTCACAGTGTGAATTTTATATGTATAGCATTTAGCAACCCTTTTGCTATCCAATATGCAATATTTCAATTCATCTCATCAAACACATTTTGTTATAGTGAAACCAGCGGTCATCAGGGCTAGCTTAGTCGCTTTTAACCATCCCTGTTATTAAATGAACATAAACGTATTTGTCTTTTGCAATGTGTGTCCTGTGCCACTGGGTGGCCACCTGCGCAATTGCACTGTATTCATTGTATTCGTCCCGTGTAGCGTGTGTTTTTCATCTGCGTCTACCTGTGTGTGCATTCTTGCGTGTGCATGCGCCTGGCTTTTAAACGAGCCCCAGTTCAAAAGGGTGGGAGGGTCATTACTCACCGTCAGGGGCCAATACCTGCTGTGCCCGTAAAGGAAGCAGCCTTAAGTGTGCAGAGAACGGTCCCTGACAGAGAGAGAGAGAGAGAGAGAGAGAGAGAGAGAGAGAGAGAGAGAGAGGAGGGGGAAGAAACGACACAGGCAGCGGATGTGAGTGCAAGAACGGGGCAATCAGGTAAACAAATGGTGGTGTGTTAGAGCTGGGGTGGGCTGGAGAAGGGGGGGAGGGGGAGGTGAGGGGCAGTAGCTAAAAGGGTGAGAAAAGGTAGCGGCCGGGTTTGATGTTGTGCGGAGGCCTGCCACAGCTGGGCCAGCGCATCGTAATGTATCTATTGAAGTCAGGGGTATCTGCGTTTGATACAGTACATCTGTACACCATTTACCACAGCTGTACACACATGGTACAGTAAGGGCCCAATGACCGCAACCCCCCTCCCTTCCCCGCTCTCTCTCCGCATCTCTCTCTCTCTCTCTCTCTCTCTTTCTCTCTCTCTTTCTCTCTTTCTCTTTGTCTCTCTCTCTCTCTCGCTCTCTGTCTCTCCTAATCTCTCTCTCTCTCTCTCCTTCTCTCTCTCACTGTTCCTGGGTCAGCTGTGCAGACTCAACACCTTCTGGCAGACAGTGAAGATGCAGGCAGCTTCGAAGGGGGAAAAAGAACAAGGAAAAAATAGAAAAAAGGGAAAAAAACTGAAAAAAGAAAAAGCCTAAAATGATTTGACTGCCTTGTATTACGAACGCACGGACTTGGGCGGTCACGGACCCCATTGTCCCCGTTAATCCGAACGGGATAATACCAGCCCCAGCCTCTTCTCCTCTCCTGGACGCTGGTGGTGAAATATGGTAGCTGTCGCATTAGGAAATGCATTGAAGTTAATGAGGGCCGGCATACTCCGTGGGGCCACATCTGCTGCCGGTTAGGCGCCAAAGCACCCCCCCCCCTTCTCCCCTCCCAATCCAGACGGTACCATGGGAACTGCAGTGGTGTACAGCATGCCAGGTGGGGGTGGGGTCTGATGGGGAAACTGGACCTGGGGTATTGAGTGGTACTGGCCAGCGGTCGGCCGGGACTACTGGCTCAGACGCAGGGAGGCTCAGAGGCTCAGAGGTCGTGACCTCTCTGTAATTCATAACGCCGTCTGGATGTACCGTCGAGTAATGGATACTCCGCTGCTGTTATCAGGGGCTATCAGCTGGCTAAAATGCTAGTAAAGCCATGGAAACCATCTATGCCACACCCACGTACCGGCGGCAGCAAATAGTATCGACCCACCGCTTGTGTTCCTCTCAGGATGTATGTATGGTATTTCAGCCGCCACCTAGACACTGGCTGGTCAGATTCTCCCAAGGTCAGGCAATGTCACTAATAAAGGAATTAAACTGTCTGTAACATTATTCGCCACTAATGAGCTGTGAAGCAGATCTTAGCCGTTTTGCCAGTATCAGCTATTGCTGTGTAATGGTGTGTAATTGTTTGATAGCAATTCAGATAAAACCCAGTGTGTGTGTGTGTGTGTGTGTATGTGCATTTGTGTAAGGGTTCTAGAAATGGCATTTATCATGCGACATCAAATTCATGGTGTAAGAAAGTGGGTAAAATTAATAGATTATCTATAATGAGCGGCATTTAGAATCAGACGAGAATAACAAAGAATAGAATTGGATTAAAGGGACACAGGATTAATACATGCAGGCAGTGAAATAAAGAGGTAGGTCAATGCAAACAAAGGTTCAAAACAGACAAGACAAACAGGGTCTTCCATGACAAAGACATAATGCGCCCTGACCACCACACTGACAGTCATGGCGCTGATAGAATCGGGGTTGTGTAGGGTTTGACAGGGTCAAAAGTTTAATGGCAGAGTGTGCTTGTGACAGAGCGAACAAGTAAGGTGTATTGTCAGCCCATTGACACATAGACAAACATTTTCAAGCTGTCTTGAATGGCTCGTCACAGGTCATAACAGCAAGAGCTGTGAGTCATCACACCTGGAAATGGGGAGGTGTTTTGCAGGCGTTGAGTTGAGTCTAACTGCAACTTCAACTATTGGACAGGCTATAGGATTATTTAAATAACCTCATTTTTGATTTTTCATCACTATAGCCTTGTCTATGTCCAATAAGTAAGAATATTTAAAGTTTTATTTCTCAAAATATATACAAACCACTCCCATGTAATGTTTGGAAATTATTTATTGAGAGAAAAATGCCAATCCACTTTAGAAGCAAACATAATTCACTAATCCTTCATTAATTTTAAGACATAGAATGCGAAGATAACATGAAAGAGAGGCAAGATATTCTGCTTAGCCTCTTGTGATAAGCAAGAGGTGAACCAACGGTCACTTAACCTTTCACAAACCCCGCTTGGAACACCATAGCAGGGGGTTCAGGTCCCCCTACTGAGAACGTAGATCTGTCACCTACAGTTTCATTCTGAGAGCATCTTCACAACGGCTAGCTGATCCATCCGTCTTCTTTGTACCTTCTGTCTATCTGCAGTGTGTGTTTCACACCATTTGTCAATAGTTCAGAGTGCATCTTCTATCATTCATCTTCAGCATGTGTTTTAAATGTGCATTCTTAGTGTCCATTTGGGTTCATTAGTGGTGAGTGTCTATAATGGATGAATTGAACTGGATTATGCAGTTGTGTGTTTTTCGGGGGAGGTACTTCTTGTTCGCAGTTAGACAGACAGACACTTTGGTTATGTCGCTTTGAGATAAGGAATAAACATCCTACCCCTTAACAATAACATACAAGATACAGGTAGTCACCACTCACCACCAGTGGTCCTAGCTAGCTCTTTAGAAGACCACATACAAATAAGGTTAACACATTACCACAGAAATATAGTTTTAATTGGAATCGACAGGGAAAATAAGTATACCAAGCCACACCCCATGAGGTGGTGGTGGTGTTTTTAATTATTTAGCTTTTTCACTTAGCGTAAAAATCTAATTTGCCAATTGTGTGATTAGTTGTGTTGTCTAAATGGATTTGATAGGGCAAACATTTCCTCTCTGAATAAAACATAATGTAAAAAACTTTACAATGAGACAGTTTTATCTATTGAATCAAATTTGGACCCAGAGATGACATAATTTCTGTATTGTAACCTTTTGTCTCTGACATTCTCCCACTATGAAAAAAAACCCATATATAAAAATAATTGGTGAAAATTACACAAAAAAAGGGATTCACAAAAAAAAAAAATCCTAAACACTTTGAACACAATGAAAACTATTTTCATTGTTTTAGCTGGGCTTTAGCTAGCTAGCATGCTGTGCAGATATGCTACCACACTTGGGGAGACGTATTTGAGTGTGGAGACTGGAATTATGACTTAATTTGCGACGATGGAAATTATTTCTTTTGCCATGCCTCATCAACACACCGGAGAACCTTAACCTCCCAACGTGTGTTATTTGCAGTATGTGGTTTTGGCTTCAGCTTTAGCCACGAAGCCAATCAAGTTTGTAAAACACACACGCACACTAACTGTACAATAACATGTTCAGCTGTAATGGAGAAACGTTTAAAATAACAGTTGGAAGATGGAATGATGGTACCTTTAATGTCTTGGTTTGTCTGCCCAGCCCCTCCATGTAGCGTGAAGTGTCAGTGACAATTCAAATTGCCGGCTCAGTGACTTTGCTGTTTTAGTGGGAAAAAGGTGTGAGGAGGAGGTAGGCTAAAGCTAACAGTCTCTGTCCCTGGTGTGTGTGTGTGTGTGTGTGTGTGTTTCGCTCTGCATTCTTGGCAGCAGATCAAAGGTGAATCTGGTATGAGGGAGAGCTAAGAAAATGTGTGTGCTTGAGAGCAAAGTGCAGTATGTGTGTGTGTTTTCAGCCCTCATTAGTAAACCCCAGCCCTGCATTCAACCCCCCAACCGCCACCAACCCCCCATCTAAGCATTTTAACTAAATGAGGTTAATAAACTCAATCGTTTACTACCATCACTGCCCCCCACACATCACTCTCGTCTTCTTTCCCCTTCATCTAACTCTCCTTTCCTTACCTCCACCTCCACCCCTAAGCCTCCCTCCCTCTTTCATCTCAGCTGAAACGCTTTCTTCCTCTTTTTTTTTTTTTTATCGTCATTGTTGCGGGCGAAAGCTCTGAGATTTCCTCCCTGTATTTCCCAGGACAGAGCTGCAATTAGAGCTCAGGAGAGAAGAGGACCAGCTGTGTAGACTGGGAGCACCATTGCCAAGTTGAGTCAAATTAAAGAAGGAGCAGGTGAGGGAGCCCTCTAGTGTAACGGAAGTGTAACTTCACACATGGCTCAAATTTACATTTACATCATTTGGCAGATACTTTCATCCAAAATGACTTAAAACCACAACATTTGGAAATAGCTGTATTAGGTCAAACATCAGTAATCGTATAACATTCTGTTTGAATAATGATAGCGACATGTCATCATGGCTAACACACATTACCAATATATCATTCCATACTCAAACATAATTGCTAACAGCCTAAACACTGAAGTGTTTGCATCTCTAAGAGTAAGACATAGATATTTAGAAGGATATACAATAATATAGAAATAGAAGATAAACATTTTGTTTAAGCAGCTATGAGGTGGAGAGGCCACCGGATGAGGTGTCCATGGTGAATTTTGTGTAATATATTTATGTAACATAATATAAACTACCACATGCATGTGTAGACCACACAGCTGACTGTGTTGTTTGTTTTTGTGCTAAGCACCAGGCAGGGTCATCACGACCAACAAGAAATTACAATCATAACGAAGACCGTCTCGTGTTGTGACCAAACACCCCAGTGTCCTCAACATGAAAACACACACACGGACGCACATACACATAGGATTTGCAGCGGGAACAAGCATCGATTCCAAGGAAATGTGAAGAATTTATCAAACAGCCTTGGCTTCTCTTATCTTTGACGGCAAGTGGACAGGGACATCCTAAATGTGAGAAATACACAACATATGAATACATTAGATCACACAAAACCTCAAGGACAAATTGAGACAGCTGTGATCTGTTTATGGGCAGGAATGTTGTTAAGGCTAGGCAGTAATATTATGTATAGTTACACTGTGTCTGTTTATGATAAGCCCATGGGTGTTTATGTCACTGGCAAACAGGATGATTCCTTCTGACTCTATATTATGAATTACACAGTAGGCTATCATTGCTCATGTGCACCTTTGTTACTACTTTATTAAATTATTACAATATATAATTTCCCTGCTGGCCAAATTGAGGTTTACAGGCATACAATTGAGATTGTGACAGATAACTATCCAGTCAATATAGTTTAATGGCAGCTGACACTATTTAAATGGCTTTGGAGCAGTAAACCCCTCTCATTTCGCATTTGATTGCAGCACATGCCTTCAAATAGAGGACCCTGGGTCATAGGAACAGACAAAAATTGTGGCTCCATCTGCAAACCCTTGTTTAACTTTTACTGCCACAGACTTGATGGGCTAGCACACAGCAATAATGGAGCCGTTAATTTTAAACGTGAGTGGGTTGTATAGCCTGTATTCAGCCAATCAGTCATTCTCCTCTGCTGTCAGAATCCCCTGGGACTTAGATTGGGGTCATATCTACTATTAAATGCTGTAATGGATTTTCTTCAAAAGGCACGCTCCTTTAGTGAGAAGTGGTTGCCTTATTAATTCTCAAATTCACAAAGAAAGAAACATTTCAATAGTATGTTTTCAAGTGAATGAATTGACCCCAAACTTACATCGTGTAATCCTGCAACATCGTTAAAATACTCAAGGACATAAAAAAAAATAAAAAATGGTTAAAGGCCATCCAAGCCATGCTGTTTCATAAGTATTCATTTTTAATACATGTGGATCCAGTGTGAAACTGCAGAGCCATGTATCCAAGTCTAAAACTTTAGCTGCTTCTAGAACCAGCAATGTAATGCTTCCTAACATCTGTCGTATTGTCCATTTCTTGGTATGACTTTGTGTGAGTGTGTGTGTGTGTAAGATAGAAAGAGTGAGAGAGTAAAGGAGAGAGAGAGCAAAAGAGAGTGAGAGAGCGAGAGTGATGGCAGCAGGAGCCCCTCTCAGACCCATGGGACAATGGGAGAGGACCAGACGGTCGTGTCGTTTCACTGCCAACATATGGTGAAACTCAAGTGTGTAATTTACCTAGGCCTACGGGTGGCCCGCGGTAGTTATGTACACACACACACACACACACACACACACACACACACACACACACACACACAGTGACAGGGTGTAATTTACCTGAGGCCTATGGGTGGCCCCGATATCCCGTTGCGCATGTCACATGCAAGACAACTCAAACACCGTTCACACACTGTCGCCGGAGATGGAGAGGGTGAAACTAATTTCCCCTGGCCTGCAGGTAGCCCAGAGTAAGAAACCACACTACAACAAAGACATAACCCTGGGGGGGATAAGGGGAGAGAGAGAGAGAGAGAGAGAAAGAGGGGAAGACACTCTGACACAGCAGAGCTCATCGTCCACCTCTCCCTTGTGGAAGATACAGCGCGCCCCACGTATCACATCCTCGACATCCATCAACCTGGCTCCTTTTCAAAGCCTGCGCTGCCCCCCCAACCCCCACCCCAGAGAGAGGCAGAGAGGAAGGTCATGGGAGCTCCAAAGTAAGCGAGGAAGACAGATTAAAAGAGAAAGAGTGCATCCCTCCCTACATTCCAGCACTGACCTTCATAGTAGTGCAGCGCTGGAGCTATCGTCGGCCCGCCATGCTTTACAGTCGCTCGTTACGCAGGGGAGGGGTCTATAGAACCTTCCCAGGCTCTTTGCGCCCCGCCCAGATTCCACGCCGAAGGTGAATGGGGCCTATCTAGTTTCACGGCAGGATTGACAGGCGGGTCATGCCAGACGTGTACAGTTTGTGCCGTGTTTGAGGTGTCTATCTGTAGCTTGGCCTGTGTGTGTGCATGTGTGTGCGCGTGCACGTTTGTGTTTGCCAGAGGTTTTTAAACTTCACTCCAGGTGCAGATAAGTTAACCTGAGGGCACGGGAGGCTTGTACAGTCCCAGTCAAGGCACACACAAGCACACACACACACACATGTAAGCAGGAAGTTTCCATGAAGCAGAAACTCAGACTGAGTAACTAAAAAGACTTAAGACTGGTTTACCAGTTCAGTGGTGTCGGTGTGGAATGTGCTCTGCCGCCTCCACAAGGGAACAGGAATCAGAGTAAGATTGAGACTGAGGAGAGGTGAAAAGGACCAGCCAGTGATGTAGGTGGCTTAATGACAATGTATAGGCCTGTTATGTAAACAACTATATAAAGACAGTGTTTTTGCTAGGGGAGAGTTGTGTAACAGTAGTAGCAGGTTTTGACCATATTTACATTAGTTAGTAGTCAAGTTTGGCAATAGAAAAAATGTAATACCAAATAATTAAATTAATTTTCCTAGAAGTTCTTTCTTCGATTCTGTGCTGAGAAACTGCTGCAAAGTGGGAATGTTTTTTTCTTTTTCTGTACTCCCCTCTATCTCCAGACAGGGAATCATGTGTGGTCTATAATGAGTTCAGTAAACAGCTGTGCTCCTGTATTAAAGCTCATTTTCTCTGTCTCATCCTGTAATATGGAGAAATTAGAGTGTAGGCACTCACTGTGTTTACACACACACACACAGAGAGAGAGAGAGAGAGAGAGAGAGAGAGAGAGAGAGAGAGAGAGAGAGAGAGAGAGAGAGAGAGAGAGAGAGCGCAGACATAACATAAGGAGTGTTTTTTTATACTATCCAATTGACGCTGTCATCACCACAATTTTCCATCCACAACAGTAAAACACTCCTGGGTGTCCGCATGTATTGGTGCTGAATTCTATTTTCTTTTCCCTCAAAGTACTGGGTAGAGTTTCTTCATTCTACTGAAACTGTACAATGTTTGTTTAATTGACATGGTAGGCGTTATTTGCTTTAAACCGAAACAGACACAAACACTCAATGGAGCAAGCGCTCATATTCATAGTTGCAAATTAAGTTAAACATCGCCACCTTGTGTTAAGATTTGATATTATTCCTTCAGCAAGACAAAAAAGCAAATACTGTAGCTATGACAAACTTTTTTAAATTAAATGACAGTTTTCATACATTAAAATAATATAATCTTAAGGGTTTTTATTCAGTTTTATTTTATTATTCCTTTATACATGTGTGTAATAGTAATATATCACACACATGCATTATATACAAAAACACACAGTAAGAGACATAATACACTCCTTTGGCCTATTAACTCTTACATACACTGTGGGAGAATACGCGATGCATTGTCATGTCTGGGTGTGAATAACTATTGGTGACCAGGTACACCCACCTCTGTGGAAAGGGACTTTCACACGTGCGTATCCTGTAACTGGACTAGACGTTCAGATGAAGTTGGACATGTTATTCATATTCCAGCCAGTATTGCCACTCTCTTTAAACTGAAGAAATAACAAGTCACTTGGTCATCGCTTGCTGTACTTCGGCGAGAATCTGTTCCTCCAGTTTGGATGTGTCGTACTCCTTTAGCATGTCGTACTCCAGCCAAGGTTTCGCCCACTTCTGGGCGTCCTCCATCTTCGCTGGGCTCAGGCACAGGTCAAAGCGGATGCCCTGGACGTTGTATTTGGGGCGCTCCCAGCGTTTCGACCACGGCTTGGGACGCATCTTCACCTTCGTCTGGTTGGGCAGAAAGCAATGCATGAAATTCATATTCTCTACTAGGATTTAATCGAAATATAATCGCAATTACAAAGTATTAAGGGAAATTCTCAATTGATGCTTTCACTGTCGATTTTTTAAATTAAAACAGAATACTGAGCTGATTTGAACTCCCTCTACGCTTTTATATCCTTGTGGTGTTACGGGGAGGGGTAAGCAAATTGGCAGACCATCTACGTATCTAGTCCCTTGTTTCTGGCCCTCCCAAAAAATCCTGAAATGATTAAATACAGTTTAACGGTCTAACTCTACAATACTACATAGCAAACAGTGTTCTTGCATGTTTAAAGGAATGTACTGCTAACGTATGCAAAGTAAATCTCTGTATATGCTTTACACAATCTTTAAGTGCAGTAACTTCAATACATTTCCAAAGTCAGTGAGTAATCATGTTAAGTAATCATGATTTTAATATGGACCAATATAATTGTGATTATGATTTTTTTCCATAATCCAGCAGCCCTTTCGCTACTGTTTGTTTCATATTCCCTCGATACTTTCATCTTAGAAGGCTAACCCATTATAACCCTACGTTTACAGGTACGCCAAACAAATCTGGTTTCTTATGGGCATTCTGGAACTACAGTAGTTGGGTAATTTGGGTAATTTGTTTCAGCAACACGTCATGTTGCATTCACAACTGGTAGTAGCCGTGTCGCATCGCTCAGTACTACATAAAACAGACCTCTAGTCTATTTTTGCCCAGCACTGCAAAAACTAAATCTAATTTAGTGTGATAATCTTGTTTTTAGATTTAGGTAATGTGCACTTAGGAAATCTTATCAAGTGAATTTCACTTACAGCCAAATGTGCTTGTTTTAAGCATAAGCAAGCTCATAACTAATATATTTGCATTTATATTTGATAGGGCATTTTTTGCAGTTAGCCTAGTTGGCTTTGCAACAGCAACTTGTTTCTTGTTATTGTAAATCACTAACTGAAAATAAACGGTAGCAGGCCGCTTTGTCTCCCTGTTTTGTCGTCCATGCAAACGTACAGTAGGGTAAATATTAGGGCTGGGAGCGTTAAAAAAAATATTGTCTCAGCACTTCTACCATATTGTTTTAAATTACTTTGTTTTTTGGCGAACAGGTATGCTGCTGACTCGAGTCATACTAGACTGGAATAGCATGATAGAGAAGGACAACGGGGGAGTTTTAGAAGGAAAGTTTACATTAAATGCTATAGTGATTTAAAAGTGATATTTTATACATTAATATAGCAGAAAACAACTATTTTCAGGCTGGAGCTGTGGCACAAGCTGTAGCTCTGTGACCATATGGGCCTGGGTTCAAATCTGGCCTGAGGTCAGATGCCACCTCAAGCTTAGCAGTCCAACAAAATCATCTTACAGTAAAATGTAACACTAATTTTAACAGAAATAACGACTCCCCTAATTTGCTCTGCTTCAAAGGCTCCATGTTCACGTGTGGTGCTTTCACTGCGTTTCGAAATGTTTTCGTTGACGCTTTAGTACAAATGCATGTAACGCGCTGCATCTAGCAAAGTGCTAACATTGTTGGCTGCTGGTATTCACCGCGCCACGGTCTTTTAACTGGGCCAAGTTGATCTACAGAGATCTACAGATCTATCATTGGCTGTATTTAGGGAAGGTAGGCTACACACATTGCTCATCTTTAGGTTTCAGGAAGACTAAGTGCGTTAGTCCATTATTGGGTAACGAGTATACAGTTTATAGGTACTTTGCCAAGTTGGTGGTACTTTTCTTTTTACCGGTACTTTGTTTCTGTTAGGCTACATCCTTTGCAAAGCAAACACACAGTAGACCTATGCAGTATATGGTTAGCGTGGCTGCTGGACCAGGCTAGAGGCTCACCATGTTGACAGGCACCTCTCCTGTGGGGGAGAAGGAGACAGGCTTCATGTCTGGGTCTACTGTGCTGTACTCAGGCAGGGCGTCTCGCAGGTACATCAGGTTGTCGTCCAGCCTCTTCTCAAGCTTCAGTACCTCAATCTGCTGAATCCTAGGGCTGTACAGCTCATAGCAGATCTCCACACCTGGATGTACGCAGGCCAGACAGGCACGTGCGTACGCATGCACACGCGCGCGCGCGCGCACACACACACACACACACACACACACACACACACACACACACACACACACACACACACACAGGTGGGTCCAGTTAATCTGTAGGGGGTGTAGGCTCACAGGTCCTAATGTGATTGCATTATCTGCATTACCTGCGATAACTGCATTACTGGTAATTAACTGTACTCGCACTGGCCTAAGTCCCACTATGGGTTCAAGACACAGGCTGGGGTTTACATGGACGCTTTTTGGTCTTTCCGAATGGAATCTTTCCAATTGACGGTTTCGGGTTACATGTTTACATGGGATGTCACCTAAACAGGTCTGGTGTTTACATGCGCTATTGCAAATGAACAGATTTGATGTTAAACATGCACACATTATCTAGCTCATAATGTAACGTGTCCGGCTAGCAAATGGTAAAACCAGCTTCTAGTTATAGGTACGTCAGAGAGTGAGCGTATTTGTGTGACTGGTGGAGAAATGTACGGCTCCAGATGAAATCACAGAGAGAAATATGCACACACAGAGAGACGGGCACACATTGGCCCTGGCTACCTTAACAGAGTATTGCCCCAGACAATTATCCACATCCCCCAGCTCTGCCAGTGGGCGCACGCATTAGCCAACACCCACCAACAGAGCTCCATGGCCGGTACTAACTCCCATTCACTTATTTGCACGCGTCGCAGATCATTTGTCCAGATTTTGTACCGTTCTTATAATACATCCATTGTACAGTGGCTGTGCAGAATAGTTTACCAGCATCACACAAAACGTAAGACGGGACATGCGCATGAGAACGCAACCAGGAAGTAATCGGGTTTAACCATTTACATGGTAGAATTATTCTTTAAATCGGGTCATGGAACGGGTTATACTACCTCTCTGCTTCGGAATTACATTTCGATCTTTCTATCGTGGAGTTTACAAAGAGCATTTTCCTTCTGGTTGAGCTTTTAACCCGCTTCCACTCGGAATAATTAGGTCCATGTAAACGCAGCTACCGTTTGACATGAAGAGGAGGCATACATACACACACACACACACATTATTTATGAGACCAGTTCATGTGAAACTAAATTAGATTATGTTTACATTGATTTAATATGGTAATGCTGACACTCAAATAGCAATAATGCCTAACAACAAGGATATGAAGGTAGTGGAACATGTGATCTCACCTTGGTTGTCAATAATATTCCTCACTATAAACGTAGCTCCTAGTCCTTTGCCTCCCCTCTGAATGCAGATGCCCACAAAGCTGTTGGTTTTCCCACTGGCATGAGGGTCTGCCATAGTCACAGCTAGGATACTCCCTGGAAGTAAAGACCAACACAAATAACTGAATACCTCAAATTGCAGGTGAACAATACTAATAAGAGAATATGGTAAATCAGTCAATGCCGATAATTGCCATATTGACTTTTTTTGTATATGATGATAGACTTGAGGCAGAATGTGGTTGAGGAACATTTAATACAGTTTCTTACCCACGTAGAATTCGGGAATGTTGAGTACTTTCCGTCTCTGGATCATGTCTTTCCTCTCTATTAGATACTTGACAGGATCTATTCTCTGGCGGGGTGGAATGAACTCAGGACTAAGAAACCTGAAAATAAAACACCAGCAGCAAAACATGTTAGTGTCATAACATTTGTACTTTATAAAAACATCTGCAGAATATGTTTACATGTGAAATTCAATTTCAAAGTTGCTCGTAAGCAAATGTACTAAATGCACGCGTACGTTTACAATAAGGATGTCATAACATAGGAACACACTTTCGTAAAGACGCCGCGGCCTGTGTCTTGTCTATGATGACAGGTTTAGTAGGAGGGGTGAACATGGGAGGCTGTCGACTGTCACTCCCAAAGGCATGACGACGCAGAGATGTGTACAGGAATCCTGGCAATAATACAAATAAAGATATTAGCGTTAGTTGCAGTTAAGTAGTTTATATGCAAATTCTCCAAAACGTGCAAGGTGTTCACAAAGCTAACTATCGATTAGCTAGCAATACAGTATAAATGACTGTAAGCCTTTCAGCAGAGACAGAAAACAGATTACAATTTAAGTAAAAGCCGTATTAATTTCACTTACGTTCATTGTGGGTTTGGTGTTTTCGTAATAAACTTATTGAAAAGACCGCTTTGTCAACCCTCTTGGTGTATGCGGCCATGATTGACCTTCTCTCACATGTGAGTCGGTATGGAAGCCGCGAGGTACAAACTTGACACACCATTGGCATTGTAATTCAGCTTTTGTCCACACGATGTCAGAATTACACCTCATTTGAGTATCTTTATAGTCTATGATCCTATTATTACTGTAAACGTAGTTTATTAACAGTTCTCTGAGTGTAACCAAGTTGTAACTCACGGTCCTTAATATAGCGTGAATGGACATGAATAATCATAGGTACACGTTTTTAACATAGCCTAATACATGCAACAAGCAAACTATAAAAAGGTTCGTTTTGCTGATGATGTGCATTTAACAATTATAATGCTAGGACATACTTGACTATGAAATGATAGTAGTCCATATCATTATTACGCCTACCTCATTTCTATGATGAGTTGGCCACCTTGATTGGGAAAACCCATTTGACACTTTTTACAGTTGTGTGCTGACATCATGTAAAACTGTTAATTAATAATGTGTATAATTGAATTGTTCAATTAATTGCCAAAATGGCGTTGGGTTTGATAGCCTACATGTCATCAGAGTATATGTCATTTGAGACTACAAGGACTAGCCTAAACTTTTACTACACAACAACTAAATCGAATTCAGGAGCCTGTTGAAGTAGGGGTAGCAAGATATCATATTGCAACATAGGCTATGTTTGGAAGGAACGGAGGGAAAACGGGGGCTTTGAGACCACGCGAACGACAAGCATACAGGTGGCTGCATGCCTCCCTATCACGCAGTTAAAAATTGTAGAGCTGCGTTGCTCATCGAGCGACCTCGGCTCGCACATTTTGACCTGTTCGTTGCAATGATGAGATGATTTGAGGGAATAGCCATGGGGATCTAATATATTATGCATATGACGCAGATCCAATGTCCCTGTTGGATCTTCTATGAGAAACTCAACAACTTTGAGGCTTCAAGGATGTTCTTCTCAGATGGGACTGTCTCAGCCGTCAATTATGCTCTCGTGTTGGGAATAACGTGTGTGGTTGTCTTCTGCGATTTTACCAGCGGGTCTTCAGACTTAACAGGTTGGGATTCATCACGAAGTTTGTTTTGGATGAATAAACGTAGTAGATGTCAAAATTGATTCTTTCAACTTCCTACAACGATTATTTTACCAGGTGATGGATTCTGCGTGTTATAGCCTATGGCTTGTGTGACATCAAAGTACGCTATTGAGTCGCATTTTTGTAGGCTAGTGCAACGTGTAGTGTAGCCTACATATTGCTAAATAAATCAACAACAATGTTACAGTAGCCTATGCTATGCTGGAAAATGCCAATTTTGTCAGCATTCATATGACCCATCTGTACGTATATATGGGTCCTATTTACACTGATTAACATTATATTAGGCTATCACACATTCGATCTAATGGATATTTAAACACGTAAATAAATATTGTTGTTAATGTGTTACTAGATACTCTATGTAGTAGACCAAGAAACATAATGTGTTGAATGTAGCAGGCAGGCAGGCAAGCAGGACAGGTCATGCACAACATATCCATAGTCTAATTATGTTTTTTAAATTGTGACGATTATCAGACAAGATATTTCATGAATTAATTCATGATTAAGTCACTTTTCTCATCAGTTTTATCTGACCCAAAATGTTAATTAAAATGGCCATATTTGTTAAGTGTTCCTCTAAGATTGCCCTGCTTACAGTCTTCACATAAGCTACAGTAGACAATATGCTTGTTTTTTAAAGTGTCATAAAGGAGGAAGGGATATTTGTGTCGTTGTTAATTGGCCTCTAATGGGTCTAATGGTTAGCAATTCGTACACTAACAACATAGGGAAAATGTGATAAAGAGCAATGCGCAACCTAGTGTGTGCCTTCATAATGAGCCACAAAGGACACTGGAGTTTTATAAGTCTGACACCACAAATAATATAGCGCATAGAACGTTTTACTTTAATTAATATGATTTCTGTTTGATTTAAAATGAACATTATAGCATTTTGTTTTGGTGATAAACATCAGTATTGAGTTTGATAGCAGCATATAAAAAACTAATTTCCGATTATAATGTGCCCGTTTTACCAATATGCAGCATTGCATAGGCAGGAGTTAAAATCTGTGTAATTCTCATGTCCTTCATCTAGGGGGGCTTTAACGGTTGACTTTTCAATGGTCCATTGATTACTTTGTGGGTCAGCGGGAGAGAAGGAAAGCCTTCACAATAAGGCCTTTCCTGAATTTCTGGACTACATTTGAGTTTATTTTTAGTCTTATAAAGCAGTGACTGATTTTAGTCCTATGCAAAATTTTACTAGACTCAAATGGACGCTGCACGCCAAGATTAGGACAATCTGACTAAATAACTTAGGAGGCTGTCTCAGAATTCCTTAAGGGACAAAGAAAACCCACAGTCCAGTCCCTGCATTGTTGGTCAGCTGGCGTTGCCCTGGAGACAGGGATTCGCCTTGGAGTGACATGTGCTTCAGCAGGGTGACATAAGCTGTAGGGCCGGTTACATGGCATCTTTCAGTCAGACTCAGGCCTGTATCTGTTGCATGATGAAGACAGTGTATGTGGGGGGGAAGGGGGGTTTTTGTGAAATTGTCCTGGACAGTCTGTGTCACACTCATTTAAAGCAGGAAGTTGAATCTGTGGTAAATTGCAATAACTTATTAGCCTGTGGAGACTTCCTGAAATAGTGTTTAGAGTTGTTACAGGTGATGAAGTGACATCATAGGATAGGCTTTATTAAATGTTTTTATTTTGTTATTGTTTTGTCACACTATCGTGAGATTATTTTTAATTTGTGGTGCTGTAAGCATCTTTTACTTTGCCAACACAGCTGCCTGAGAGGCTAACTAAAGGTGTTAACTGAGTGTTTCAACTGGGGGAAACCTTACGTGTTGCAAGATAGCGGCCAATGCAGCGATCATCTAACAAGGATTAGTATTAAATCGTATTTAGCACTTTCTTTTGGCAGCAAATGACAAAACCTAACTGGCATTGCATTGGGTGTCCTTTATAACTTGTGTATTGGTTTAATAACATTGTGCCTGTGTGCATGCGACGTTAGTTCAGCCATGTACAGTTGTGAGGTTGTGTTATGCGCTATACAGAGAGTGAGACCCCATAAATATGCAGTTACAGTAAACTAGCTAGCCAAGACCTATTTAACCAAAGAGATGGTGAAGCTGTTAAGGGGTCAAGGGGTTAACTGAGGTCAGGGAGGGGTAGGGTAATCATCCTGCAGCAGAGAGAAAGAAAGGAATGGTGTTTTGGTGACAGCCTTGGTTACGACAGCTTCAGATTAGGTTGCCAGTTCCACGTGGCTTTATCAAACCCTGCATGCCAACACACACACACGCACACAAAACACGCACGCACACGCACTCTCACACACACACACACACACACACACACACACGAACGCACACAAAATACGGAAGCACACGCACTCTCACACACACACACACACACGCACACGCGCACTCTCTCTCACACACACACACAGATCAACATTTATTAAATGGCGCTATTAGGGTTGGACCAGATTGAACTCTCTGCACTCGTGACAGAGTATTCTTACCCTCTGCTATTTTCACCCCAACCCCACCCCCCCACCCAAAAAAACATACCTTCCCCCTCCCCATTAGGATCTACTCCTCCCCAGAGCTTGCTAACACTGTGTGTGTGTGTGTGTGTGTGTGTGCACACCAGGTGAGCTCTATCCAAACAAATCCTGCCTGCTACTTGTTTTGTCTACTGCGTTGAAGGCAGGCAGCTTTGCGGACATCGTGGGGGCGGTGGCACCCATGTCCTATACGATGGGTGGAGGGTGCGGGGGCCCTTCAAAGAGTGTAGCTTTTGTCCCAACCAAGTAAATTGTGAAGGGATTGGATTCACGGCTTGACGGAGTCAAAGACATCCTGGATATTGCCATGGATGCAGCCATTCTTTCAGATGAGATTACACAATGGAGGTCTGAACTGGTGTAGAGATGCAAGCCACAATCTCGTATTGATCTCACATACCAAATCCACTTGAATGATCACAGCAGTTCTTCCATTTCCCTGCCTGGAGGTAATTCAGACATGGATTGTGCTAAATGAAAGTTGCGGTGCATCAGGAGTGTGAATTGAATGCTGTATTTGGCACCTACTGTAGTAATGTGTTTACCTTCAGAATGGATGTCTTGTTGTAGAAACCATTAACAATACTTTCCATGAGGCGCTGGTGACTGATTTAGTGTTGCTTACCAATAGCAGTGTGTATCGCTACTTCATAAGGTTGGCACCAAACACCTTTTGAAACTATACTGAACAGAGATGTGAGCCTCGATGAGCTCTCGGTGCAGACAGCTAGAGATGTAACCGAGATAATTGTGCCTCCAACACATTCAAGACAGTGCCAGCATTTGTGTGCATGAGCGAGTCAAAAGATCAATGGAAATGTTCACATAAAGAATTTGGAACTGTGTTCAGACGAGCTGGAGAGGGTGACTTAAAAGGCAGGTTTTTACGTCAACTCTGTCAAGTCTTAACATACCTATTGTGTTGTTTGAGCCAATTAAAACAGGGCTCTGTCAAGCTTTCAAATATGCCCACATACTCAGCAACTTGATAAATGATTTGGCCTCTTGGAAATATTAACTCACAAAATATTATTTTCATAATACATCTGCACACAAACAACATTGGATTTGGATAACTACATTTACAGTCACCTCTTTTGAAGAGTAATTTTCTAACATTTCATTGTATACTTTGTGCAGAAAAATAATGAATGTCTGCTTGTAGTTTACAATGTAATGTCTATAGATCAGTGCTTCGTGTTAGGGAATTGCATCGCTTGTTAACTTTATAAAAATCACTGTTTGGTGTAGTAAGACTATAGGTGTTTCTTTTCCTAAATGGGGGGATGTTTCATTTTAGTATGAAACTACATTTAACCAGCAGCCCAGACTGCCCACTAATGTCAGTGTGAAGTGATGGAGGCATTACCTTAACCTTATATTTCCCCTTAAAGAAGGCACAGAGGGTTTTCTGCCTACAGACAAGAGACAGGGTGGACGTCTAATTCCATAATGACTGTCTTAAAATACTGGTTTATAATCACATGTAAACCTTTCCAACAGCCAGCTTTTAGTTTTAATATGATAATCATTATTTTGTGTAGACTCGCTCGCAATCCCTAAAAACACCCAAAATCGGCCAATCAGCTGTTGGGCTTGATGGTGTTTATGTAATGACTGTTATGGAGGGAAAGGAGGGGGTTGTCCCTATTCCCAAGATATTTAACTCAACGTCGGTGATTTGAGACTTTGCCCATGTGTTCCAACTTGCTCACTCTTGCACTGACGTTGGGGGGAGGTTCCCAAATGTGGGAACGAGATTCTTAAGTGTACCCAAAAATAAAAGCTAGCCCAACTTTCTGCTAACTTTGTTTGTGCAACAGCAGTGTGATTGATGCTAATCCTATACATTCTTTTGTCATAATGTCTCTATATTGCATGCACACAAAAACGTTCAGTTTAACGTACAGATGGCGCTCATTGGGAAAAGACAGACTGGTAAACATAGTAATGACAAGGACATGCTTCTGTGTGTGTGCGTGCGCGCGCGTGTGTGTGCGTAGGATTGCAAAGCAGACAGAGAATTGCAGTAGGAAAGGCAGTAATATTGAGAAAGAGGCTGTTGGGGTTACACATCTGCAATTATCTCCTCTGGTCCAGCCTATTACAGTTTGTGTGCCTATCAAATTATCCTCCCATCATGACCTGCCAACACAAGCCTACACAAACACACTCTCTCAAACATGTCTGTTATTGTTCTGCTCACACACACACACACACACACACACACACTGATGTAACCGCTGTGCTCTGTAGTCAAGGGAATGTCAACCATGCCTTGATGCCTCCCTCCCTTCCCTTCGCATCCCACCTTTCCTTATTCCCTTGCTCCGTCACTCCACCCTCCTCAAGCGTTGATTTACTGTACGCTTTGGATGGGAGTCAACATGTCTGCCTTAATTAGGGTACCCCACAGAGAAAAAAAAGATACGATTTCCCCCTCTGTTGGATTGGAGGAAACATTTTTACACTTGATTTGTGGCAGGAGAGAGAGAGAGAGAGAGAGAGAGACAGAGAGAGAGAGAGAGAGAGAGAGAGACAGAGAGAGAGAGAGAGAGATACAAAGTTAAAGTGGTGGGCCCGTCGGAACAAGGAGGCAGTGTGCGGCGCCCCACCCCCCCAAAATGTGTCGGACTGACAGCGCGCATTACGGTATGCTAGAGACGCTTTTTTCTCCAGGCCCTGCTAATCTGTTGCTTACTTCTCCCCCTGCTTCAGGTAAGAGAGTGAGAGAGAGAGAGAGAGAGAGAGAGAGAGAGAGAGAGAGAGAGAGAGAGAGAGAGAGAGGGGCAGGGAGGTGGGGGTCTGGGGGCGAACATGAAGGTTAGCCATGCTACAAGCACAAAAATCCAGTAAAGAAGCCATTCATCTTACAGCTATAATGTCTAGCTCATGACAGCCTCCCCCCCCACCCGCCCCGAGCAGGGAAACATTTAATCTGCTCCTATAGTTCTACAGGCCTGTCTAAGTTTGCTGAAAATGGAAGGGCTCTCCTTGCTTAAGTCCCATTAGACATGCTACAGGGCCTTTTCACTCTCTCAGCTCTTCAGGAATTGGTCTGCTGCTTGTGTTCATGGCCCAGCCCCTCGGATAAGCTTGTTTAATCCACAACCCACCCCCCAAGAATCCTGCCCATTCAGTCCATCCACCCACTCATCCCTGCATTTTTCTGTAAATGGAAATCCTTTACTTCACTACCTTTATGCATGTTTGAACCTTGATAAAAGCGTGAGTCGCTGCTCGTAATGCATTTCAATTGATAAATGGCTTAGGTAGGAGTGAGATGGTAGGATAGGGCATGTTGGGAATTCAAACCTGCTGCCATTCGGCCGCTGGGAGACATCCATCTGTCTCTTAGTTTGCAATACAAAGGCCCTCCCTGATGCATCTGCATGCGCCCAGCTGCCTGAGACACTGTTTAGTAATGGGTCAACTGGACTGCCCTCCCCTTTTTCTCCCAGGTCATAAAATTGACCATTAAAATGACAGATCTTTTGTCTTTCTCTTTCTCTCTATCTCTATCTGTGTGGACCGCAGGTGTTTTCACGTCTTTTCTTTCCTCTGCTTTCTCACCCATCCAACCAGTGACCAAAGAATCAAACTTTTCAAGTAAAAGTGTCCTTTCGCCCACAACAGGGCAGTGACCTTTGACCCTCCATGGGGGTGAGGGTATAGACACGTGCTAACAGAAGACATTAATAGGACCGGTATTTGTTTTTAGTGGGGGTGCTCCAGTCCTGGCAGATGTCCAGTTCAGAGCCCCAGGAGGATCTTAGAAAAACCGCCTCACAGGTACACACATGGGTCCTATTGTGCGCAGGGGTTAGCTGACGCCACAATGTAGGCTAGCATATCACATTGCGGCTTTGTTAGCGACTGTAGTGGCCGTGTTAGGCCCCAGAACACTGACCTCAGCTTGTCTTGTAGATTCAAGTCAAACCTTCAGGATTTAGAAAGACTTTTAGAAACATTGCTTGCTGTGTTTAGATTCTGGGTCAACCCTGAAAGGCACAAATTCCTCCTCCACCCAATGCAGCTAACTTAGCTTACACAACCTTACTTTATCTCTCTCACTTGTAATTGAATTCATTTATTGCATTCCCCAAATGCATTTATTGTTTTTATTGTATGGTTGATTCATCATATTTTATTCCACTATTGTCGTCATTCATTGTATTAAAGTTAATCATATTGGTCTTCAAATAACCTTTGCTATTATTTTATTTCATGTGATCTTAAATATAGTCTTGTGGTCACCCCTCATCTGGATGGGAACTGTTTTTTTTTTTTTTTTTATGAGTATATCAGTATTTTGGAGATTATTTGGTCCAAGGAAACTGCGGTTGCAAGTGTATTCATACCCATGGAAAGAACAAATAATCTCTATGTTTAGAAAGGCTATTTTGGTATAGGTATCAAAATGGTAAGCAGGCCTTAGAGGAGTGTTTGGATAATGAGGGTAAATGAGCAAAACCCCCTGGGAGTTTCATATACAGTAAACAGTAGGTCCTCACATTGAGGCCAGGTTGCTGAACAAAACAACTGAGAAGATTTAGGCTACTGTATGATGTATGATAGCAGTACAGCCATTAGCCACAGTTAGTGAGCTAACATCATAGAATATTTGGTTTTATATATATATATATATATATATATATATATATATATATATATATCTAACTAACAAAAATAATAAAC
>JAODUE010009081.1:0-28480 GCA_027564755.1 Amblyopsis hoosieri
ACACGCCTACGCTACGGCTGGTAGACAATTAGATGGTTGTGCTGTTTGCTTACTAAGCCTCTTTTCTATTGAACATTTGATGAGTAATCAAAGAAAATGCCAGCAACGGGTTTATCTTTAATACCTAAGTCTGGGAAGAAAATGTGGTATTATTTTTATTATTGGAACAACAGCAATCAGTATGTTTAGGGGAAAATATCACCACCCAAGTGCCTTACTTCTCCTTAAACCTAAGAGAACGTAAGAGAATCTGCAAATCTCTTAAAACTCGTATACAGAAATTGGGTGTGGTTTTCTCTGAGCGTGGATGATTGGATGTAGGCCTAGTGATAGGGCACAGCCCTGTGACACAACAGCATTCTGCCCTTCCCCATCACCTACAACCTTCCTACCATTTCCGGGGGGGCAACATAACGTAACCACTTCCTTATACTGCTGCCAGTGACCACGTCACGTGACGGAGGTCACAAGTCAAAGCGTGTTAGCGTCTTCCAATTCTGAGTAGCTTCACAACATACAAGTCTTTTTTTCTCTCCCAACATTTCACAGTGTATGGCACCACACTTTATCATATAATCCTCAGATTAAGGTCTTTGGCAATTGATAAGCCATGCACTGACATCTACAGTAACTGTAGTGGGATGGCTGGTCATGGATTTACGCCTAATTTAGGTGTTTTTTTTTATTTTTTAATGTTAGTTCTGCTGTAAAATTGGGATTTCCGTTTTAAAAGGACAAGGACTGTCCAGGAAGTTCTTAGCTATGCATTTTGAATGCTAATCTCTGGTTTACAGCTAAAATGCTTGTTAGATTTTCAGTTATGGGTATTCACCTCTTACTCAAATTATGACTTGTACTTCTGCTTTTTTATTCTATATACGTCTTTAGCATTTTAATATTTAGAAATAGTGTTTTTCCATAAATAATTTACAATACTGGAATAATATTTCATTGGTTTAAGTGATTAAAGGGTAGCCTAAATGTATCCTATTTTTTCACCTCCAACAACACAAATATAGATAACATAAGAACACAGAATGTGGCATAAGACAGATAAATACAAATTCCAACAAAAAGTGCAATACAGCCAGCTAACCACACAAAAATAAAATCAAACCTGGCCAGTTGAACTATTAGAGTAATTTGTCAATATTATATTTGGAATTGATTCCTTAAAAGCTCCGGGTTTAGAGACGAGACCACATTGCGTTGGGAGAGCCCTTGCAGACCCACTGGCCTCATATGAGAACACATTTAACATAGCTTCCTCACAGGAGGCTGTAGGCAAGCATCTGAGTCATACGGCTGCTATTTGCCCGTCTGCAGGCCTGAGTCAAGTGGCTGGTCAGCCATGGCTAATGGATCAGATGCTGGCTGACACACAGCAACAGCACGATGAACATTGCATAAAGGATCCAGGGGCCCTAAACTGTGTGTGGGGTTGGGGGGGGTCCAAGGTACAAGACTGGACCGAACGTCAATGTCTACTGGGTTGTAGCAGAAAAACATTTGAATGCCTCTGTGATGCTAGTTGATCTTCCTGGCTTTTTATTTGTTTATTTGTTTATTTTTAATTTTTTTATTTTTGGTCTAAACAGTGGAGGCTAACAGTGGAGGCTAACAAAAAATAAAACGCACACTGGTTCTCGTTCCCTAAAGTTGAATATCCCTGTAGCTGAATAGCGTTGCAGTTGTAATGACTTTGTTTTTAAGGAAATTTGGTGGTTTATTATCGAAGTAGTAAACCTTGTAAATCAATGAATCCGGTGTTATTGCAGCATGAGATGCGTGCCTTTCTGCTGAGGTCATACGTATAGTCACAGTAAATCTCTCTAAAAAGCCGTCTAGCATGATGACAAAACACTCGACACATCAGATGACAGCATTCTCTTATGACATTCCTCCCTAGCAAGGATCGTGTAGGCGTGTGTGTTTGCACGGCCACATTACAACACAACACAACAAGACTACGGGGTGAGAAACGTATGTGTCCCTTTTCCATTGCAAGATCCCATCACATTTTATCTATATTAGCTTTATACTAAATGTTGTTTTTACAGTTCAGGCCTTGGGGTGTGTCATTGTGTTCCTCCTAAACCCCTCCCCCTCTTCTGTCAGCTCAAGCTGCAACCTGCTGTGTCAGTAGAGTGTGTAGTACGACAGTGTGTCTCCATCTTAAAAAAAAACCCACAATAAAGAGACAACCAGTTTAGGCGCTGGTGCCATCTGGCAGTGGGGCTTGGCGAGCGTCTTAGAGCTGGTGACACCTTATTCTAAACTAGCCTCTTATCTCTATGTCGTAGCGAGCGTCTCAAGCTGGCACGACTGTGTCCTTGGAGGCCCTCTCTTGCCAGTTTCTCAGGCCTTTGTCGGTGTTAAGATCACGTCTGGTATTCGTAACCCACTCTCTTGACTGTGGTTTTGCAGAGCTTGGCAGTATCTGCCACGCCCGTGTGCATAATGCATACAAAGGAGCCGAGAGTTTGCCTCACTGTTACTTTACGCGTCTATTAAACATTTGTTCCTGATTTTCACACGTGCAAATTGTTACTTGGATTTACCTTTGAGTGGTGTAATGCGTTAATGTGCCCTGGCTGCAGTGTTCCCTGTAATCATCAGAAAAGTGTCTAGGAAAGAACACGATCACTAGTGATATTAGCCAGAAGCACCGTAAGTGCTACTGTGTCACTTCTGCTTAATGAGGCACAGGCCTATACAGATTGTTAAACCATTTCAGTTGAGCTCATGCATTGTATGGCTTGCCCCCTGCTGGAAGCACATGGTCAGGGTGTTTGGGTTAGTAAATCTGGGTATTCACTATTATTTGGTTTAGTTATATCTTTGTGTAAAACACTTTGAAAAACAAAGTTTGTAATTTACTTTCACCCCTGTTTTTTAATTAATACACATTTCTGGAGATTTTCTGTTTCTGGACAGCTTGTTGTAGATTTGTACATTGTTTTGTTGTGTGTAGCTGTAAACTCATTGGGTCGTTTTATTATGTATTTTATTGTCGGGGCACATACAGGTTAGCAATACACATTAACAAGCCTTTTAGCCATGCACTTTGGCTGCTCACTTGTTCCTGTTGTGTCTTTTCATGCTGTCTGAGCAGTGAGCACCAATCAGTTTTTTCTTTATTGATATGTTGCTTTCACTCGGTTTAGGGTTAAGAGTTCTCTCTATGCCCAGTAGTAATTTACCCTATTGTTGTCGGTTAAGTAAGCACAAAGATGGCTGTTTATGAGATATTTATAGAATCACTCCCCTATCTCACAGCATATTCTGCATTACTCCAGACCAATACCAGGGCACCTAAATGTCAGACAGTCTTCTGCTTTGTGTGTCTAATCCCAGAAAAGCCACATTGTCACATCCAGCTATAGTTATGATATACTGCATAAAAACAAAATGTCCTTTTCTAAGCATAAGCATTTTCCAAACATGCTAGCTCAGTAGCAACACTAAGAACAGATGCTAGCACTTGTGTGGTACTGCTTGTTAATCAGTGGGTCACACCCCGCCTCTTGCCAGAACTGTTTCTGCCCTGACGCCACAAAAGGACTGGTTCATAACTCTCAACCCTCACAACCCTCCCACCCAACCTATTTTTATAAAGGAAACCCACGTTTGTATTTTAAATAGAAAAAAAATGAGGTGATATTCACATTTACCTCTGATACACTTGCTTATTTCTTATGCATATTTCCCCCAGAATTATGTGCCCATGTCATGCACAGTTGCGCAAGCTGTTCAAGTGTGTTGCAATGGACCTTTCACCAGAGTATAATTGACGGGCAATCTGACTAATCAGAAGGCCGAAATAGGTTGCTACACGCCACACTGTCGGATAAACAAGAATCACTGCGTTCGCCGTGGGAATGTACCGGCTGCAGACAGAAAACATGTTTTATTTCTATTTAAATTAAATAATGGGCTACTAGATGTAAATGAGAAACTGAAACCTATATCCTGCTGTTTTTCAGATTTTCTCCCATTATTGTTAATGACACAACGTTGGTCGTCTCTTGTGTTATGGCCAGCTCAGAGCCATGTGGGTCAGCTGTCTGACAGACCCGCCCATGGGCGTGGCTAACTCGCATCTGGCTAAAGGTCCATTGTGGAGCAGTGTGATGCCACATCTTCAAGAGGAAATTGTTAAAATAATAATAATAATAATAATAATAATATGGCAGCTCTGGTCATTTGTCATACACCCTTGAACCAGCAGGCCGTCATGTCCTGGAGGTCCCTGCCAACCCACGAGCCTCTTCACCCAGACTTTGTGTCACTGGCATGTAGTGCCATCCTAGCCCCGCCCCCTACAACCTTAGTACCCCTCCCAGTCTGCCACGCATGCAAACAGACCCCGCTCTCCAAATCTGCCAGTCCTTTTCCCCGGGTCTCATGAAGTGTTCCACCCAGACCGGTGCTCTCTTCCCCCCTCCCCCCTCCACAGCTGCTGCTAATTTGGTGGGTGGTCTCCAAGCACCGATTGGCTTACTACGCTCACTGCAACGTCTACGAGTCACCTTTACATGCTCCTTAAACACCACAATCACCCCCCCCCTTAAATCTTTCACCCCTCCCCCCCTCCAACTGGACCTCCCTTTGTTCCTCTGCGTCCGCTAACTCCTCTCTGTGGCCCATGACACCACAGAACAACGACAATGAGACCCCCCTGCACTGTGCCGCCCAGTATGGCCACTTCGAGGTGGTGCGGATTCTCCTGGAGGAGCTGACGGACCCCACCATGAGGAACAACAAGTTTGAGACCCCCCTGGACCTGGCGGCCCTCTACGGGCGCCTGGAGGTGGTCAAGCTGCTTCTGGTGGCCCACCCCAACCTGCTCTGCTGCAACACCAAGAAACACACACCCCTGCACCTGGCCTCGCGCAACGGACACCTGGCAGTGGTCCAAGTCCTGCTGGACACGGGCATGGACATCAACTATGAGGTGTGTGTGTGCGTGTGTGTGTGAATGCGTGCGTGTGTGTGTGTGTGTGTGTGTGTGGTGTGTGTGTGTATGTAGGTTGGAGGTGAATGATTGGCATTTATTAATTGCATAGTGTATGTCTCTCACTATATGCTGTCATGTCCCACATCATGTTTGAAACTGAAAGAAGTTGCTGCTGAGTAGTTGAGCTGGTATTGCTCCCCCTGGTGGACCTACCTGGCCTAGCGGCATTAACTTTGCACCAACTCTCTCTCTCTCTCTCTCTCTCTCTCTCTCTCTCTCTCTCTCTCTCTCTCTCTCTCTCTCTCTCTGGTGTCCTTCAAGGCTCTTTACTACATCCTGCAGGTTTCAATTAGCATGACCCATGTGAGCTAGAAAACGATCTGCTTTGATTTCTGAACCAAATAATTGTCCCAAGAGGTGGCTGCTTGGGTAGTGGGTCGTACATAGCTGCCCAGCACAGTATTTTCACAAATAGGATTCTTTATTGAATCAAAGGTAGGGCAAATCTTTAGGTCAATCACTGCAGGTGTCAGAAGAAAACTAACTGTTCCTGTGTGAAGTGATTGAAATGCTGTTTAAACACATTACTGGGTGTACATAAATGGTTGCCCTTTAATGCATGGAAACATTTAGGTGGCTCTTCACATGTGTACAGACCCAGTAGGGGCATAGTAACTAGTAAGGTTGTCACGCTGTATGTTTATCATTTGGTGGGAGTAGGTGTTATTAGGACATCATCCGCCATCGCTTTTCTGTTATTACAGGGGTACAAGTGGTATCAGACTCTGGGCATTCCTCTCTTAGGCAAGCACTAATTTGTCCATCCAACACAAAGCTATTTCCAACTACTTTGATTTGTTTGTTTGATTGTGCGTATTGAGTATGGAAGTAATTCCATACAGATTTGCGCTGTTTTGAAATATCACCATAGACGATTCTACATTGCATTTGTTCTATTTAGTTTGACCTTAGTTGGTCTGTCACTCTCTGCTTCACCGCCGCCCTGTGCTCATGTTTGTCAGACGGAGAAGGGCAGTGCCCTCCATGAAGCTGCTCTGTATGGGAAGACGGATGTGGTCCAGAAACTCCTTCGAGCAGGTCAGACATTCAGGTTCCACCAGCTTTCTTTGAGAACCCTGATCTCAAGGAATGTCACTCACTGTGAGATGACTCACTCAAGTCACGTCGCGGAAAACATTCCAAGCATGCACAACTCTTAAGTGAAAGCACTTCAGCTTTCCTGAAATGCAATATCTGCCCCTCTCTCCGTATGCAGGCATTGATGTGAATATGGTGGACTACAAGGGGTTGACAGCGCTGGACACTGTCAGAGACATGCCCTCCCAGAACAGCAGGCAGATAGCGGCTCTCATCCAAGGTAAAGCCCTTGTTTAAGAGCACTGCCGCGGGGATGCTATGTTGATAAAGCGTACTGTAATAATCCCAGAGGGGAAATTAGTTGTGATATAATCTCCTGTTGCAGGTCACATGACTGGAAAACCTCCTGATTTAAAGCTTCCACCCCCACCCATCCCCCCACCAGAGGAGACTCCCAGCCCACGTAGTAAAAGAAGTGAGGGTTTATTGCATTTCACAGATCTGAAGGGAAGTTCTGCTGTAGTAGCACTTGGGTCAGCAGTAAACGCACCACATTTTGACCACGTTTGCCCAAGGTAAATGTGGTTTTCTTGCCTATGTTTGCAGCTATTAACGGCTGCGTTGTGTTTGTGTGTGTGTGTGTCTCTACAGGTGATTTGGAGAAGGTTAGCGAGCTCATCTCGGGGCTGGCCCCCGGGCCTGAGGAAGAGAGCCCATATGAGGCACTGTTTGAAGCCACTTCCTGCCACTCCTTGGACAGCCTTGCCAGTGGCAAGTCCTCTGACAGGGACTCTGGTCGGCCAGACAGCGAAGCTGGCAAGGTTACTATAGTAGTATTTATTTAAACTAAGAAAAGAAACGAAGTGGAGAGAAACTGCTGGCATTTTGTTCAGACATTCCACTAGAGGGCGTCAGTGTTCTGTGTGTCTGCCATGTTAACGCTTCTTGTGGTGCAACATTTCACTGCATTTGTCTTAGTTATATCATAAATGATAAATGTGATTTTCAAATGAAACTGTTAATAATAATTTGCTAAGTTGTGTTCATTGTCATTTACAGAAAGATCGCCAGGGTCATCCTTCACTCCCTGGCCATGAAGAAGAAGTGAGTTCGGAGGTACGAGCAATATAATATGACTTTGTTGGCAATGGATATCTTGTTGTTTATTCATCGTGTCTTTCTTCATATTGGACATGTAACACTGAAACATGTAGTTTAACTGCTGTGGCTGTCAGCATCGAGGTAGCTCTAAAAACAAGCTCTGCCTAGAAGTGGTATGTCTTCTGTCAGTATAACGGTACAGTATAGGCTCCCCACTGAGGATGACAGCGGTGGCACTGTCACACTCTTCTCCATGCCTTCTGCTCAATTGAAACCTCACTAAATATTCATCTGAGTGCACTGGGCACACAGAGATTTAGAAGTGTATGGATGGTGCCAGAGAGCACATTTGGTCAACTTTGTGCCTCAACACAGAGAATATTAAGGAACTTTACATGTCTGAGTTGAGAGTAATTTGTAAAAGAGCACTTATGTGTTTAATTTAAACTGACAAGGTTTGATAGGTTTGCCCAACACTAAACCAAGCAGCATGTTTCACAATAATTTAACGAGTTAACGTAGGATGTGAACTGTGGTTCCTTATTTCATTTTCTGTCAAATTTCAGTTAACCCATTAAGGACTAAGGGTCTGGGTATAAATGACTCCCTAAATCCCGAAGGTTGTATGAAAAAATTTGATATTTTACTATTTTACTAATACAAATATTTATCAGCCTGTGTAGCAGATAAATACATAAAATAAAAAGCATTTGAGAGCTGACAGCGTTGGCTTTAATAATGAAATGTAATGTGTGACTAATGGTAAATATACACTTTAAAAACAAATCCATGAACATCAACATCATAAAATCATACGTTTGTCAGAAATGATCAGAAATCAGAAGTGATCATGCAATAATAGCATACAAAAATTCACAATAAATAATTAAATGCTAAAACAAAATGCACTTGGTTTCCCACGTATAATGTGTTGTCAATGCATTTCAGCCTATCACAATCAGTTTAAATGCGAACGTGAATAAAAAGATTATCACATGACCAAATGCAACACAGATATACCATCCGCCTGTAAAGGGAGATACAACGTGTACGTCCCATCTGTCCATAGTGGGTGCAGATAGTATGATAAAAGCATCTGCGAAATGCTGTCAACACAAACTATGAATGTAAATCTAGCCAGTAGATGGTGCTATGGCGTAGCAACAACTTATTAATGGCTCTATGACCTCTCCATCTCACATTGTCATTCCTCCGTAGTGCACCACAGCGTAAAGGAGCTGAAACATCTCACGTCACCTCTTAATATCTCATATTTACTCTTTATTGTTTCATCTTTCACCTCTCACCCCCCCCTCCCTATCCCCCTTTACCCCTTTTCAGGCTCTGTATAGTAACAGCAGTATTGACGGGAGGGGAGAGCCGGTGTACGAGGACGAGAATCACACATACGAGTTGCTGCTGTCGGCGCAGACTAAAGGCCAGCCAGGACATGATGGCCACGCCAATAAAGGTGATGTGTTGCAGGTGTCCCCTTCCCGTCTCCCCCCACCGCCCCTTCAAGTCCTGGTGGTATTTTTCTAGAGGGAAGCGGTGATTAATGTGGATACTGTTATGTTTTCATTTCCATTACTCACCAAGTATTTCTTGGGTTACATTACTGTTTTTGTTTGTGTTATACAAGGCAAGTACGTGACTCTTCCTTCTAGCAGCTCATATTCCCACACTTATGCTCCTTTAAAAATGTTATTTATGTGTCTGGACAGAACATACTCTGATAGTGATCTACCTATTAGTTTTAAGCCCTTATTGAAATACTGAAAATTAGTAGAACCATTGACCGTATTGCCACCCCATGCTGATGGTCAGGATGAAATCCATTTTATAACATTATTTAATTAACCAAATGTATTGTTGTCCGTGACTATGACACTTGTTTCCTTATAATGTAAATCACAAGGTCCCTTTAACAAATGTATCTCTAGTCAGTCTACAAGACAATTTAAAATATCTTAAATTATTATTATGATATTAAAAAGACAGCATCCAATTGAAATATAATAACTTGGTTTATTTATATTTAGGTACTCTAAAGGCCACAGTCACGGCCAACTTAAATATCACTTTCAGTATGATGCCCTAGACTATTTCTGGCGTACATGCAAGAAGGCCATTTTTACCAGTGGCTGGCGAATGGAACTGCGTAATTGGATTAATAAGGATAAAATTAGCAGGCAATTTTGATCCCAGGCTGTTAATGTAGATGTTTTTAAAACGGTCACCCTCCTATTTTTCAGCCTAGTCAGCTTCTCTCTACCTAACAGTTATTTTTTCTATCCACCCTAGATGAGAACACCACAGTGCAGTCTTCTACCAGTGCCATATCTCAGGTAGGCTGATATTACATAATTGAGCCTCCTTATAGCAGTAGCTGAGATTTAATTTAGGCTGCCGGCTGATATTGTATTTGCATTACAATGATGACTGCATTCAATGTGAGTTCAGTACAGTACTACAGTACATTATTCACACCAACAACACACGTGTGTGTGTGTTTAAGGAATTCTTTGTTTCCTAGCATTGCTTTGTTGTGTGTTTGTCCTCTAGCGAAACCCCAGCATGTAAATCTTCCTCTATGCACTTCATTCAGCAATATGCATGTGTCACTAAAGTTGTCTGTCAATCTACGGGCGTCTCTGTTTAGTGTTGGTTCTCTAAACCGGCATCACTGAGGCTTGGCTAAAGATTTATAGTCCTTACCTCTCCACTGTCTCTGCTGGAGCTAGCAACCAGAGGGCTCTGTAAATCTGTCCTTTTTATTTATTATCCCATTACATCTATTTATATTGGCTTCTCGTATTCATCATTCCGCTAGATGTGTTTTATTAAGGCTGTCCCTTTGCTTGCACGGCGTCTGCTTGTGTCTATGTATCTCACTGTTCCAATTGAAGCTGCCAGGCTCCTTAGCTGTCTGTTATACCAAATGAGTGATGTCCCCCCCCCCCCCCCCTTCTTACAATCAGCGGGTGCCTAAACCAAACGGAATCAGATGTAGTGCAGGCAGGCCTTCCACCAGCATCGCATCACTGGGAAGCATTAAACGAGCTAGCTAAGCCTTAAATAGCACTTGGCAGCTGTGAATAACATTTCCATCTCTGCTCTCCCCCCCCAATAGCGTAAGCCCACTGTTCCCAATGACCTCAGACCCCCAGGCAAGACGAAAGACACTCTCCAGCCCCCTGGACAGGCCCGTGTGGTCCCACGTGCTTCTGGAGGTGAGATGCACTTAATAATTTGTTAATAGTCAAATATGACCCTTTAGTAGCTTGTGGGTAGTTGTATTTAGTGTTGCATAGCAGAAACTGCTGTCTATCTCACTGCCATAGGACAAAATGATGCCCAAGGTGAAAAACAGAAGCGCTTTTAAGATCATGGTGTGTTATGTCTCACGAGTGTCTGCCAGTTTTTCAGTTTTTTGTAGTTATCCTATGCATCTTTAAACAAAATATGAAGTCAGTTTTGGCAGAAGTCTTAAGAAGAAGATGTAAGCAGTGCATAATTTAGGGGAGAAACACTCAAATCCCAGAGAAATGCCTATGAGTTTGTGTCTGACTAGGATTAGCTCTACCAGGGAATGCCTGATTGGCATTCTAGGGCAGTAGATCGGATTTGGCTTGTTTGAAACAGGCTGATTGACATATCTTGGCGAGGCAGCAAAATGCATTTGGTTGGAAATATGAAACAGAATTCTTCCTCTGTGTTAATTGGTTCTATATACAGTATGTCCCTCATCCGCACTTAAGACTGGAACTGGCACGTTACTTAGGGAAGAGTTGCTAATATACAGTATTCATTATATTAAAATACAATATTACTTTAAGAAACTTCTCTGTATTGAAATGATTGAAATAAGAAAATAACTCTATGCCAATAGTTATCTACATCTAACATGGCGTTATGTCTCCGCGCATAACGCACACATTGATTTTGGCCCAGCGGACACGACATCACTAGTCAAACTTGTAGCTCGCACAGGGCCAAATGGAATGCACATGTCGTCCTCTTCTGTGGTGACCTCACTCGACTATAATGGTGCCTGTGTCTCGTGCAGTAGAGTGAAGGGGAAATGCAGTACAAAATACCTTGTGTTAGCCAGCGCTAGCACTGCGCCTGACTGTTGGAGCATGGGTTGATCTGCTCACTGGGCGTGTACACACCGGCCTGCCAAACACAGGGTGGGTGTTGGCCCTGACATATGTGAACAGTACGCTCACTCACCCTGTATGACACACACACACACACACACACACACACACACACACTCAATTTTTCCTAAATTAAGTGTCTGGCCAAAAGGGGGCTCAGGGCGTCGTTTGGCACGGTTCTCTGTTGCTAACAAACCCTATAAGACAACAGAACAACTGAGAGGTTAGTATCTGACGGCTCAACAGGATATGAGTCTTTCACAGTCTGTTCTAGATGTTTTGCTCCTATTTGAAGGTTCAGAATTAGCCAACTGCCTGAGGAGATGAAGTTGGGCACACGCCGCTGTCATTTGGCGAAGGGCGAACTTAAAAGTGCTGGTCTCTGGCCTGATGCGGTGTCACTTTGTCCAACATTCTCTGTCCCCTATCACCCTGAACCTGTAACCACGGCAGTGGGGGTGAACACACACACACACATTCTCACAGTCCAATATTTGGGATTGTGTCTGAGAGGCTGGCAGGCTGAAGGGGGATCAAGTGTTCTGGGTGTCTGTCCCTGAGCTGCGGCTAGCGTCCAGAATTAGAAGACAAAGTGGCAGAATCAGCCACTCACACAACGAACCAGCTCTAATAGGGCAGGGTGCTTTCCACACTTCTAACCCACTAACCCAGAATGTTTAGAGTTAGATGAACACCCTTCCCCACCAACCTTCTCTCTTTCTGTGGGAGATGAAAGTGGAGAAAAGAGGCTTGGGAACAGGGATTGAACCGCATTGGTTGGTACTTTTCCAGCAAGGTGTGTAGAAAAGTGGCAGAAGACAAAGTAAGTCTGTTTCACTTTTGTTTGCGACTTGAATTCTTGTCTATCTTGTGTGGCAGCGTGCATGTAGGTTGCGTAAGCAGTGAGACTTGTGTGTACGTGATAAGTGTGGAGAGAGTTCTTGCAAACCGCTGTTGTCAGAGGATTTAAGCGCGTGTAAAGGAATGTCTTGAGCGGCTGGCGATTCCGGCGGTGTCGTCAGACGACTGCAAGCTGGGTTAGGAATTCATTTTTTCTCCACACTCCTCCCTGTTTTTCTCTCCCTCGCCCCTGGTAGGAAACAATTACAGATCTGTATGCGAGGTTTGCGTGGGCGGCTTCTTATTAGCCTTGCTGCTGCGGAGAACGGCCCTTCAGTTGGAGTCTAGTCTAGTTCTCAGCCTTCTGCTGCAACTCTCTTTCTCAACAGACTCTCCTATTCCCCCTCCCCTCCCCGCCACAGATAACTCTGTGCCGAGCCAGGAACGAGGAGTAGGTGTCCCCGAGCAGTTCACCGGCCTGCTGCACGGATCCTCGCCCGTCTTCGACTGCCGAGAGGAGCCCTTCAGGTTACCGGGGGAGGTGCCATCCTGCCAGGTCCAGTCTGAGTCCCAAGGGCCGGGCAAAGCAAAGCAGTCAGCAGCAGCAGCACCACCAGCAGAAGCTGTAGCAGTAGCAGCAACTACAGCAGCAACTACAGCAACAACTACAGCAGTAACTACAACTACAACAGCAACAACAACCGCAACAACAACAGCAACATCATCATCAACATCAACAACAACAACAACATCAGCAGCAGTAGCGTCATCTCTGCGCCCCAAAATGGCCGCCATCCTGACAGACTGTGACCCCAAAGCGATTTATGCTACTGTGAGCAAGGAACCCAGGGACTCGCTGGGCGCCGGAAGGCCTCGCCCTCCCGGGGACCTGAAGCTGGCCCGCAGCCTCTCCAAGTCAGACTCGGACCTGCTCGTGTCACCACCTAATGAGGAGGACGGGTGCTTGGGCAGTCGGAGCGAGTCTGTTTCAAACTGTAGCACTGGCAATAAGAGGCTGGAGAAGTCTCCCTCTTTCACCTCAGAGTGGGACGAGGTAAGGGCCTTTATATTCATTGTTTAACCTAAGGATGTATAATTCTAAAAGAAGCATGCTAACTGACGTATATGTAGATCTACTAACAGTCTGTTACTGAAAATGTTACTTGGCCGGATGCAAGCCACGCTTGTTGGTCTTGAGTCATGTTCATTGATAGTTAGATATATATCTCACTGCCTCTCTCAAGACCCAGGGCCTGGTTTGTTTTATAGGATATTCCTACTGGTTACTGGTGCTCATTTTGGATGCACCTCTGCATTAAATGTGAAATACGAACCTTGTGTTATTGGTCTCAAACAGACCAGTTTTGGTTATCATGGCAGAAGGAAAAGTATATTCCTGGTGAATAGTAAGCCTGTGAGAAAGAGAGTGGGTGTAGTAGAAAGATGAAGAGCAGAAAATGGAGATGCGAAGAGACAGTCCGATCCTCCCTTCATGACAGGGGCCTGCACAGGCTCGAGGCTCCAACCTGAGACCCTCTAGAGAGGGACGGCGGCCCACTGGCATGCTCACAGATCACTTACCAAACAGCACTGCCCGTAAAAGCATTGCTTGTAAGAAGTTTTTTTTTTTTTTTTTTGTGGAAAACTAGAATATGCAAATAACCACCAATCCACCAATCAATCTGTTTGGGTTTAAATCCTGAGCATTTCTGAAAATGTTATACATTTTAAGCAGTAATAAACAGGACATACTGTAATCCACCTGTATCCTGCCCTTTAGCTAACCTGGTAAGACACATCCAGATTTTTGCCAGCGCTACGACAGTGTGTATCATTCAAAGTTATGTCAAACAAACGTTCGGTTGTGATTTGTAAACTCAGGCGCCTGACAGCTTCAACCAAGCAGAAGACAAACGCAGTGAGGAGAAGGATCCCCTCACAGGCTCCAACTGTCTATCTGGACGCTGACTGACCATGATTTCCTTGAACGGTTTAGAATAGAAAGGTCCCAGACAAGTAGTGGAGCATGTGAGATCATGGTGTTCTCATAAGGCAGTCAATAAGGCACAATGTTTTGACCTTTTCTAAGAACATAATTCTGATTGTTTACAGGATTGTTTGGGCCTTCTCGTTCCTTTTGGAAACAAAGATTAGCTACATTGTCTCAGGGTCACTAGATTTCAGTCTACTGTAGCTGGAGATTTCTGGGCATATGAGAATAGGCAGCTACGTCCAAGTCACACTTTAGAACAAGTCCAAGAAATACAATAACAACCAAGAGATTCCCAGCAGAGAGATTCTATTGCTGTCCAGTGTTCCTTTACATGTCCACCAGGGCTGCTGCTTTGAGCTCTGATGGAAGCAGCATTCCGGTAGATGTGTGGCCTCCCCAGGGCAGTGGCTTGCATGCATGGTCAGGTGTGAGGACTCATCCTATCTTCTATCCATCTGATAAGGAGGGAGACCCAATAGGAAGGAGACCGTTTCTTTTTGGCTCAGGAGGCAAAATACTTGCCTTAGGGTGTTGACTGCCAGCATTTTAAGAATTAAAGGTACACTCCTCAATTGTGTTGAGGTGAGAATATACCACCCCATTGGCAATGGAAAGAGCGGAATGCCCGCCAGGTTGCATGATGCAGTTTGACGAACACTATCTCTGTTGCTTCAGAATAATGTGTTTTGCTATTGCACATGCTCACATTATCATGCACATGAGGCCCATCGGGCTGGCCTTGTATGAGGGTGCTTGTTGTTGTGACCATCGAGAATGGTCATTGAGAGTGTTATTACCACAACAATGCTGATTGTTAGTTCTTTTAGCAGATCTCCCATGACTACATTTCCCATTTCTGTCTACCATAAGTGAACATGGGGGCCAATTAGATATTTACCCTCTTCTAGAGTTAAGATACATCCTTACAGCATTTTGTTAAAACAGGTACATAGAAGACATAACGACTTTGAATAGCCATGCGCTACAGTTATTTGTTCAGACAGACAACGGATAGTCTCTGTGATAAAAGGTAAACCCATATTGCTCTCTACACCCTAATGGGAGAAGGTCAAACTACAAAAGGATGTAGAGGGTCCTGAAGAATCTCCCCAGCTTTATTAAGTAAGCTTCTTCTGATAGACATGACTGAGATCAGTCAGAACACAGCAGTGAATTGGCCATCTTAACTTTGTCTGAATGCCTTGAGCCTTCTTTGTATTAGGCTTATAGGAAAGAGCTTGTTTTATTATTCATCATCCCCAAGGATCTTATTTGATATACTGCCATATGTTGACCATAAAATAGAATTGTTGTACCATTTTTCTGGACTATAAATTGCACTTTTCAAAAATCAGCCATTAAGAGGAAGTCGATTCGATCTATAAGTCGCATTTATATTTTATATACTTTTTTTTGTGTTTCAGTAGTCAGGTTTCAGTTGTCACGAGTATACAGTGCCATCTCTTGGCCATAGTTGTTATTATTAGAAAAAACAAGTACTGTAAGTTGCTTCGGAATAGTCCCTGGACCAGCCAGACAACTAAAAAGAGTGATTTATAGCCTGTATATAGTCTATTTAAGGGGCAATGTATTAAATACATACTGTATACAGGGTGTGTGTGCATTTATTTAATACAGTATATATTGACATGGTAATAAAGTTTTGGATATCAAAATATTTTGCTTTCTCATTAAAGCCCTTTAAAAAAATATGTTGTTCTAGCCATAACGCTGCAAACTCAGCGTTTGAATAAAACTATTGTCTAACATGTACTGTAGCACACACACTACCTTCACTGTGAAGACTAAAGATGTTTTGTTGTCCACATTTTTAGGTAAGGAATATCACATATGTATATGTAATATTTAGTTTCTCGATCGTTTTGTTGTCCTCATTGAATCATATTCTTAAACCTATTTTCTTTCACCTGAATAGGCATATGAAGTAGACTCAAATCACTAAGTGGAGGGCCCTGAACTATGCTGAACCAAGTCTCTTTTAAGAGATTTTTTAAGCAAGACAAGTCTGCTTAAACCTCCGCACTACTGCTAGAAAGTACATGGCAAATGAGAGAAACATATTTAAAGTTTGATTAGTTCATATCTTATCCTCATTTTCTTACCCCCCATTTGGTCTCTATCTGAGAGGCCGGGTCTTAACCCTGCATTTTGCTGTTTTAGGAAGCCTTCATGGCAACCATCTTGCCCGTCACAAGTGACTGCGCTTGAACACTCTAATGAACTGTGTTACAGCATCTGTGTCCCAAGTATCCCAAGATACCCTACTCCAACACACATACACATGCACACACACCAAGACATCAATACATTTTGTATAGTATGTCTAGTCTGCCAACTTTTCCTGTTCACACACTCATTCTCTATATATATCTTATTCTTCCTACCACACCCTTACTTCACTTATTCAGACGCACACACAGACGCACACACATCAATATCCTGCCTCTAGTTTCAAGGCAGGGAGATTTGACTTGCATGAGGTCTTGGTTGGTCTAGGCATCTCTCTGTTTCTGTGCGCGTGCGTGCGTGCGCACTTGTGTATAAAGCCCATGCTAATGCAGGTTAGTCCATGGGATCAGATGGAACATGACAATCCAAGGGGCACATTGTGTGGGCCAGGAAACCTAGCTCCACAGATGGGAGGAGATGAATAGAGAATGGTTCAAAGAAAGGCATCCATAGAGAGATAGACAAATTGAAAAGGGCCATCATAAACAGCCATCCGCTTCCACTTCCATTCTGCGCTTCCCACAGATGATCCAATGGCCATAATGAAACCCACTTTTGTGAGTATTGATTCTTTAAATGCACCAGCTTTACTGGAATCTATTTATTAAACCTGCCATGAACGTGTTGAGCAAGACAAGCATTGATGCTCTTTCACATTTTTGGAGGGTAGAAATTTGCTGAAGACTTGATTTATTTGCTATGAGCTAATATAGATTATGTGCTCATTTAAATGTAGCCAAGTTTATAAAATGGGAAACGTTCCCTGATATTGCTTATATAATTAAGTTGTGCAAATTAGTAAATCCTCTCAGGCAATTCCCAACCCAAGGTGACTTTCCAGAACATTTGTGTGTCTACCACTACCAAACCTCTTCTATGGGCTCATTTTGAAGGCTAGCTAAGCCGTGTGATGCTAAGATATCACCAGAATTGACTTGCTGTGGTCAAGCTAAAGCTGTGTCGGAGTGGTGTCTGTGGCCTAGTGTATTTACACTTTCAGAAGACTCTCCTATGCAGTTGCTGCTGAGCATACCACTGTGGACCTGCTTGAGTTGAGGCACTCTGCTAAATACAGAAGCACGTCAATGGGACTGCTGACAGCGCTTTGTCCCGGTGCTGAAAGCAAACGCTGGCATCTGCTCAGAGGGTAGAGCTTTTTTGTCTTCTCTGCCCCCCCCCCCTTTTCCCCCTGTTCCTGCCAATTTGGCCTGGGCACACGTTCTCTGTGGCAGCCCTTTATTTCACCCCGAGTAGGCCCTGCCAGATGTCTAAATGCCCCACTGCTCTCCAACCAACCCCCCCCCCCCCCCGCCCCAATCCCCTTCCCTAAAATTCTCTCTGATAAGAGACCAGGGCCTTCATTTGTCATTGTTCCCCGAGTGTCTGCTCTTTTCTAAAGAGCTCTTATCAAACCACTGTTAAAATGGCCTCAGAGTCCAGTTTCTGCTGTTCAGTGATCCATCGGCCACACTCATGAGACATTTGATGAATGAATGTGTATGCATGTAATCTCACCCTGGCCACCACTCCCTCCTCTGCGGTTGACCTCTGCCTTGCTGGGGACCTCTGACCTTTCTCATTGTGTCTCCTCCTCTCACGGAGAGAGGCTCTCACAATGGCGTCTGCTCAAGCACAAGTCGCCTGTGTCAACCTGTCACACAACCCCCCCCAAACACACACACACACACCTTCCCCCACCCCCCGCCCACCCAAACCCACATGTTAGTGGTCCTGCGCAGAAACGCGCCATTTTTATTTGATTCTTTTTTTTCCTTATTTTTTTTCTTCTTTGTTGTGGATGTGTTTGTACCCTGAGCTATTCTATTCACCAGGCTGTTTTCCCCAGATGGGGATTTATTTACGGGGCTCCAGCTCTATATTACAGCGGCCTGTCATAGCGGTAGCCTCTAAAGCTGATTGGATCTGCTCATATTGACCCTTCCATTAGACCAGATGGGGAAAGCCAAGACTTCAAGGTTGAACATAGCCAGGGTTTATTTCCGAGCGTGTGTGTGTGTGTGTGTGTGTGTGTGTGTGTGTGTGTGTGTGTGTGTGCACGTACAGCTGTCTATCTATGCATACATAGACAAGTGATGTTGCACCTAATGCTAGCAATCACCGTCTATAGGGACTATATTATTACCGGTTACAGTATACAGGGGGGTGCTTAACCATGAGGCAATTATTGCACTGGCACGGGTGACCAGAACTTGATGCTTGATGCAGTGCTGATATATTAAGACCCCTGATGAGATGAAATGGTGTATACAGTACAGCTCTATGGCCATTTGTTGTCTCCCATCAGCTAAATAATTAACTGTAAAAGAACAGCCGCAGAGCCTCTCAGTCGTACGATTGACTGTTATTGTCACAGTTCTGCTTGTTGCTGTGTCTCACAAGCAAAGAGATGGATCCCTTTTATGAGAGGAGAACACCCTGGTCATTACATGTAATTATCACACACACACTGTGTCTGTGTGTGTGTGAGATTAAATGACAGCCCCAAGAGATTCCCAGCATTCACCAACAGGTTGCTATTTCTCGTCGAATTGGAGGCACATACATGAGCAAAATTATGGCATTTTAGCAATTTCTAAACTAGGATGTGAGAGTGCCTTGCTCAAAACTTGGGTGTTTTCCATCAATCCCGAGAGATTGATCTGGACCTGTCTGAAAGGGGAGACTCGTGTCATGCTGTTTACATAGTTGGAATAGCCTTAGTCGAGGAGGGGTACAGTGAATGTGGGGGCGATGTGGGGGGATCAAATCTCAGTAAACCTAACCCCCGTGACCACCTCCAACTGACCCTGCTTTAGATTGCATTACCCAAGGTATTAACATAGTCTACATGTGTGTAATCACCTTACTGTATGCCTGTGCACAAAACTGATTCTCTCCACCAGCTTTTCTGACCTGAAGCGTTTTTCTATTCATGGTGGTTTGCCGTGTTCCATGTGACCGCAGCATTAGCTATGAAAAATGAACAAGGAGAGACATTTGAGGCTGCTAATGCTGCATTCATATGGAACGCGGCAGACAGCAAACACTTTCTGGATGGCATGCCTGTCAGGGCAGAAAAACTAATCAAGAATAAGGATAGGTTGCTATTGTGATGACAAAATGTTTTCAAAGAATTTGATAAAATACTGTATATTCAATTATGTAATTATTTTAGTATGGTATTTAATAGTCTAGTGTTTTCACACCAAAAAGTATATATTTTTTCTCTGTTTGTGAGGGAGCTACAGTACGTAACATCCGGTTGTAAATGCTGCTGCGGAGGACAGCAGACAATTTAAAATACTTTGGATGGCATGCCCTTTGCCTTTGCCGGCCACAGCAAATGTAGCCATTCTGCTCTCGTTAACTGACATGATATCCAGTTTGCCATTTGACTTGTTCCATGTGAACGCAGCTGACTCACTGCAAAACAAGTGATGTTTTTGCATAATTAATTAGATTTGATTATTTTTATATTTCGGGTTCCAAAGGGCAAACAGAATGAAAGTGCGACTGGCCGTGGATACATTATGCAAATATTTGTAGATAATGTCGAGGACTTAAGAGAAGCAGCACAAACCGACTAACTTTCTCTCAGCAGACACGGAAGGCCCATCCCTCCTCACAACATCAGAGAGCTAAGTCCTCTGACAGCGTAAGATTATACTCTTCATTTATATTTCATGGTGCTTCTTGGGTTGGCTCTGTCCACTTTTGGGGACTGCTTTTTTACCTGCTGAGAAACCATTTAGAGCTTGTTGGCATTACGTTTACATTTAGCTAACCTTTAAATTCATACTGTACCTAATTTTACAGTTCCCCTTTTTCTTTCTACTGTACCTTTCACAACCAATCTCCCGAATGCTTTACTGTGGTAACATTTGCATGATGAATTGAGAAGCACAAATGTTTAGCATTTCAGGGTTGAAGACTTCGGTCTCCCGGTTGACACCGTAATGACATCAATTGCGCTGGTCATGGAGACTATCTTAAGACCTGTCAAAAATGTCCAAGCCTTCATAAATCACTATCAAAAAACAGTGATCAAATGGCTGCTTTGTCAAATGGTATTTTCCAGGAGGGTTGAAGGTCCACCCAGGTCCAGACTGATTGAATACGGTGGCAGGCTCTACAACAGCTATTCATTTTTAAACCTGTGAAGTCTCAGTTCATCCATTAAGAACAGAGATAACACTCTCTTTTGTCTGACAACATCCATTGTTGTCAGTCTCAGTCAGCCCTTTATATCACACCCTGGCCTTACTATCATCTAAACACACAATGCACACACACCCCCAGGATGAATTGGAGGAGGGAACCTTGTTGCTGTTGTGCGACAAACTCAATAATGTTACAAAGCAGCCGAATAATGCTCCTACAAAGGATAGCGAAAGAAATATTGCCTGTATTTGTGTTTGTGACACCCCCTTATCTCTGCATGTGTATGTGGTGAGAATTTGGTGATTATACCTGGAGACGACATGTATACGATATGTGATCACATGCATTATTTCTATCTCTCTGATGCATGGCATTGTAATGTCAGAAGCTGTGGTGGTCAGTCTGGGATTCTCTGGTCTGTGCAATTAAGTCTTCCTTCTAAGTCTCCTGCCCCCTTTTGCCTTTTGCTGCTTTGTTGCTTATCACAGATACAGCTACTACTCGATGAATTTGTCCTTTTGAAATGGTTAAAGGCCACATTATGACTCAGATACATTATATTATCCATAAAGCATTCTCTTCTCATGTGAACACCAGTGTTTGGAGCATTTCATTATCATATCGCAGCACCTGCTCCAGTTTAGATTATTGTCCTTACGATTACTTTACGGAGAGATCATTTGTAATAAATGTGAAAATCTGTGTGGATTTTTGCTGTAGGCCACACAGCCTTGACATAGAAAATAAACAAATGTTTCACTCCAGTGGATCTTTCCAAACTATGAGTAGAATGCTAGTGGCAACAGAGATGCATTAAGGCAGTCACTCAGAACACTGATACTTGTAATGCATTTTAATACCTAGTCTCATGAATGTGATGCTTTTTGGAAACCAGCATGTTTCTCACTTTAGAGAGATATTCATTCCTCCATAAAATATATAGTGTGTTTGTGCAGTGTGTTTATTGTATGATTTATGAAAAGGGGGGCCTTTTGTTTGAAGGCTAATTTAACAAGTCTCTCCAGGTTCTTATTTTCCCACCTCTGTTTATGCCTGCAGATTGAGAAGATCATGACTCTGATTGGTGCTGGCATCGATTTTTCCAGAGACCAGCATTATGCTACACCAGGTACAGTATTAAAGTGCTCACCATCTTCTGTAGATAATACAAAATGCACTTCTAAAAATAAGAAGTACAATATTGATCCCACAGGAGAAACTCAATATTACTGCTACTTCAAAAATGTTTTTACTCTTTACAGTCTTGTAAAATAGTTCGATAGAGAGTGTATTAGTAGAAAGACATTTTATAGTAATTTCTATTTCAGAATCTTTGTGCTCTCCTCACTGTAACAGTTGTATTATCTGATTTAATGAGAGTCTTATCGAGTCCTTCACTTGAGGATAACATCCTGTGGAGCCTGCTTGGCTACGAGCAACGGTAATTTAAATTATGGACAACTGTAATGTGCATGTTATACCCCCCCAGCACCTCCTGTCAGACTCCTCTGTTTGTAGTGCAGATGGTACAGATGGGTTCTCTGTAACGTGAGCTTCTTTAGCATAGCTTGATGGACACAGACCTCACGCCTGCTGTACACTGACTGTTGTTTGTAAGCCTCCCTTGAGTTATGCCATCCTTCTGATTCGCTTCAAGGGAAGTGGAGCAGGCTTTTGAGAGGCCTGAGCAGTGAAGTAGGAACCCCCATTATTGCCAAGGGAGAGGTGATGAGTGAGCCTGGGGAACAAGGGCAGCATCGCGCTGGCCACTTGGCCGTGCTTTCATAGACCGGACAAGAAGATGAATGTGCATTAGCAGCCTATCTCAAAGTCAGTTTGGGATTTGAACTATAGGCTGCATTATTAGTTAAAGGTCCACTCTCAAATCACACAAATCCAAGTTGTGTGTGTGTGTGTGTGTGTGTGTGTGTGTGTGTGTGCGTGCGCGAGCGTGCACATATGTGTGTGTGCGCGCGCATGTGCATGTATGAAGGGACCTGGAAGGGTTGGTCTAATTTTCAAATCTGTCAAAATGTAATTAAGCTAAACTTTTGTCCTACATGAGAGGGGGGAGGTGTAATGATATGGGGCCTTTAATGTCCTTGTTTCAGTGCTGAAGTCTCAGTCGCTGAAAGGGCTGTCTCCCACTGTATGCATGGGATTTTCTGGCAAATCTTTGCACACCATCCCTCTGCAGTAGATTTCTATTGGAATACACCATGTTTGATCGAGTGCAGCACACACAAGGCTCACAAGGCTTTTCAATGCCTTGCCTGTCTGTAGGGGTGAAGAATGATCACCCAGGGACCATGGGACTGCTGTAGTGAACCGAGACCTTCAAGTCCACCGTCAGCACTCTTGTATATCCCCGTTCGGTTAAAACGGAAAGCGGGACTAAGCCACAACACCGCTCAATATGTCAGCCATATGGATGATTAACCGATAGCTGGCACAAAGTTGCTCGTTTTTATAATGGTCTGCACTGGAGAGAGCTGTTTAAATATTAACCAGAGTGTAGCCCGTGTCAGGGAATGAGCTCTCTTTCACTTTGCATGCTCAAACCAAGCTACAGTGGAAGGCTACAGTGTAGCTGATGTTGCCCTTCCCTCTGCTAGTTCCCTTGCTGGTTTGAGCACTGAGCACTGAGTTCCCTATCCTGCCTTAAGATGCCTTGCCTCAAGGCGAATGTCCGCGAGGCTGCTGTCAACAAGCCATTGGGGTTTTAGCTGCTACATAAAACCCTCAATCAAGGCTCTCATTGGTTACAAGAAGACACAGTTGCTCGTTGTGCCGTGGCTTCTGTTATTCGCCGCCTGATTACTCTGCTGCTCAGTGACGAGAATGTACTGTAGAGGAGGGTTATTAAAGCATAGCACAGTTGTAGACGGGGGTATGAAATGAACACGGTGAGAGTTGCAATTGCAGAGAATACTTCAGAGAAAGACCAGCTACCCTGCAGTGTCAGAGAGAGAGAGAGAGAGAGATCAGTGAAGGGAGGGGGAGCGGAGACATGCAAGTAAGGAGAGAGAGAGAGAGCGTGGGGAGGGGGGGTGTAGAGCGCGAGGAAGAAGAGGGAGGAATTGCAGTCAGCAGATCTGTGCACTGCCAGGACAATAGAAGGACACCCCAGCATCATCTAGGAGTGTGTTGTGTTCACCAGTCTGAGCGCACGTGGAACTGGGACAGCTGCAGCTGATGGACTCTCTGTTGGACTTCTGTGTGGCTGAGGAGAGGCTGTTTGAGCGCTCCCCGTCGCCAGCGAGGACCGGCCGCAACACAGAGCCCTTGATGTAGCTGACTGGATACTTTGCTGGGTGTTTGTTCTCTTTGTATTGAGTCTGTTTTTGGATAGGTCTAACATGACAGGGATGCTCTTAAACCTCTGCTGGACTAGGAGTGTGTGTATTGCATGGTGGGCAGGTGCAATGTATTATTGTGAGCATAAAAGGAAGTATTGCATTTGAATTTTCATCATTATTATTAGTTATTAGTTTGTGGTTTCTACCATACTCAGTCACAATAAGTGTGTTTGCCTGTACTGAGAAAATATTACCTTACACTATTTGCCACCTACTATTTATTGTTTTGTGTCTTGTGATTTTAAAGATTTCTTTCCTACCATTAACTACAAATTGATACAATACCCTTTTTCTGATTTAAGTTTTGCGGTTGTTTGGAAAGTGAATTTGTGTATTAGATTTCCGATTTAAGAAGTATGTTAGCCATGGCGCTATAGACATACAGACTCCTCACTCGACCTCTGAACACTGCTAGTGTATCGTCCTCATTGCTTCATGAGATCCTATTAGCACCTTAGTTGTTCCCTCTCACGCCCTGCTGCTGGGCTCATGTTAGCAGGCAGGGCGTCCTTATGGTCTGTGTGCTGCTCAGCTGGGACCTGAGACTCTTGCGACAGTCTCGTCTTGTTCTGAGATTCGATGAACTCTTCCCCGGGTCGAAACAAATTAACTTCTCTAGAGAAGACGCGCCTGCTCTCGCCTGCCTGAGCTTCCGCCTGAGTGGAAATTTGGAACTCGCCAGCCGAAAAGGCCACTTTGCTGATGCGTAGCACCGTGGTGTAATGTAGTCTGGATTGATATTTACCTCTTTGTTCACGAATGGTGTGTGTGTGTGTGTGTGCCAGTGTTTTGAGCCCGCACCTGTTTGTGTTGTATGCAATCTTGGCAGACTGTGTTAGCTAAGCAGCATTCATACCAGCTGGTAACCAGCCAGCTTGGTTTCCGTCACCTGTCACCCCTGAATCCAGGGGTAGTTGAACCCGTTTGAGCACTGTGGTTCGGCGCCCGCTGGCCCGCGGGAGCTGACGCTGCCAGCAGGCGACCCTGTCTCTTCCACCCTCGTGCTGCGGGTGTCCTGGGCTCTGCTGGCCTAGAATGATGTGGCAATGCCACGTCTCGCCCTCAGAGTGCCACTGCTACCGCCTCAAAGGCTTCTCCCTGCTCAAGCGCTTCCCTATGTCGGCAGGTGCGGCCGAGCGGCTGCTGGACCAGCCCGTGGGAGACTGGCTGGATCACGTGGGTCTTCCCCAGTACGAGAGCAAGCTCCTGCTCAATGGCTTCGATGACCTGCACTACATGGTAAGTGGCTCCCGCATGCGTATGGTCTCAGTCATCTAAAGCGCTGCACGATCATCTATGGCATATCTGCAGTTCTGTTTGTTGTTGTTGTTGCTTTCATCATGCTTTCTTTATTTTCTAAAAGGCTTTCAGATTGTAGAGTCAAAATGCTACTTTTTTTCTGCAGCTGTTACAGTTCCAAATATGTTTCATTGTTTGTGATACTGCATCACTTCTTGAATATATTCGTCACTGGACTATTATTATTTTCCCCCACAGATTGTGTCTATATTTATCAGATGTTGATGCATGCTCCACCTAGTTGTTACGGTAGCTAGCTAATCCCATTAGTATCCTCCCAAGCCCATTCTACTGAAACCCATTCAAGGTCTGTCTTAAATGTATGCTTTGCGGCGCTCTGGGGACTAACTCTAGTTCTAATGCCAGTATCGTCATTAAGGTACTTGGCAGGAGTCATTAGCCAAACATGAAAAACATGACATCTTCACACAGAAAAACCCCAGTTGGCTGAGGGCAGGAATTTCTCCTTGAGGCAACAGCGCTAACCACTGTGCTACCGTGCCAGGTACCTGATCAGCTAATCCTGACCAGACCTGATCAGATTCTCACAAATGGCTGCAGGAATCCTGTTTTAATCCCATTATGCAATTGACACAGTAATTACATTGCATAAGTAACATTGTTCTATAAAGTTGAATCAATGTTTCTGTCAGAGTGCCTTTATTCTCCTTGTCCCATGGCAGGATTAGCATGTAAAAAAAATTTTATCCAGGTTCTAAAAACAAATAATTGTAACAGTATTAGCCTTGCCTTTGTAGAGCACATATTGTCCTGTGTTGTCAGAGTTAGCCACACCCTAGCCACAGCCTTTCAGATCAATACACTCCCTGTGAAACAGCTGCTACAAGGCCAGAATAGAGCCCACTCAATGGGGAATGGGATGCTGTCGCCAGGCCGTCAAGGGTATTGGGCCCACGGTGTGCAGAGGTGCTGTGATTTGGCCCATCCTTCCCCCCAACATGTGGTAATAAGGATTGATGGAGAGGGGAACAGGGCTTGCAGTTGGCTTTTGGAGCCAGCAGGCTAGTCCTGAATTAGGTCACGTAGCAAACCATTCTTCCAGTGATTGGGCTTAGGTTATGACAATATTCATTGTTGTTTATGAGTTTTGGTACTTTGAAGAAGTCTATTGAAGGGTTACAAAAGCAGTTATTATGCTCTTAGATAACTATGGGTGGGTCTAGAGCCTTTATTTTCTATAGCTTCTATTGCAGTGACTCGGTTATAAATGGTCATCTTTAGGACTTTTTGAATTTAAGGTGTAAATACAATAAAGATAGTTTGTAACACTGCTTTTCTACTTTATTCAGAGATTACTTATATCTGTGCACTTCCATCAAGGCAGACACCTGCTTAAATTGAGAAACCTACATAAGATTTTCACCAAAAGCAGTAAACTGTCCAAAAGCTTAATGCATGAAATGAATTGTCTATTATTTTAAAATATCAGTGAGTTTAATTACCTAATTACCTTGCTTCAGTATATATTTAGACTCTACTAAACATACCGTCGATTGAACTGTGAAAATAATCATGGCCGACTTATTCATGCAACCATCTGTCTTTCTATGACTCACTGATTCACACACTATTAACGCCTATTATTAGGAATGCAATACTGCTGCGGCTGGCCGGGCTGAGCTCATATAATTACTTGCCAAAAAATCAAATGCATTTGTTGACAAAAACATTGTCTGCTGTCATCTTCAAATGACACTGCAATTCTGCCCTCATTCTGAAATAGCTTTTAATACAGTAGGTAATGCATTCATGAAATGGCATGAGCATTTATGACAATGACAATTTAGAACACTGTGTTTTTATTCCTTTAATTGGCTTTGAATGTCATAGTACAAATGATCCTGACAATATCAAAGCAATATTTAGCCTATTGACTTACAATCTATCTCCTATAATACATCCTACTGCTTTAGGGTCTTTTTAATCCATTTATCTTCTTGTGGCTCAGGTTTTATGCTAATCAAGGTTTTGAAAGACCATTTTACACTGTGAAGTGAGACCACCAATTAAACGGCATTTATTCCTACAATCAGACAGCATTGATCTGTTCATACCCCAAAGGTGTTTTTCTAGAACTAAACCAATAACACCGTGATTCTGCCTTGTCTCACTGCAGTCACAGAAGCAGAGCTTTTGAAACTAATAACAGGCTCTGTGCAACCCCTTTGTTCTCTAGTTCTAATACATACTGACAGGTGGTGAGCGCTAAAACTAAGCCACTGCTTTTCACTTTACTTCTAGACTCTGTATTGTCACTTGGGACAATGAAAGATAAAGGAGATTTAAGTCAGTTTGCTATTGGTTAGCATTCCGAGGCACTCTTATTCAGAGTCAAGACAAAAGACTTGGCACTCATTTGAATATGATCTTTTACATGCAATGTCACTAATGATGGCCTGCTGTAGGGTAGGTGTAGAGGAGGGCAAGTATTGCACTGCAAACGACCAAAATGATATCACGGTTTCAATTGCAATAGTAAGTCCATACATTGAAGGGTATCCCTTTTAATGACATAGCATTTGCCTGGACTATTTCTACATCTAAATCAACAATTTAGATGACCATGAGCAAGATTGTTTTTCCTGTTTCAATCTGCCTCTAGCGTCATTAAACCAAAGTACAAATTGACTATGCGGTAAACAGCTGAAGCCTTTGGAAAACCATTGAAATTATGCTAATGGTGGTATGCTTTAACTCAGGCCTGGTCAAAGTCAGGCCCGGAGGCGGGATGCGGCCCTTTGTGACATTCTACCCGACCCGCCCGGTACATCAAACTTAAAAAAAAAATATATATAGCATAAATTTACTTGACGAGCTCTGCAGAATGTTACTTAATTTATTGCATCGTACAAAAATACATGGTTAAAGTTAACTGTTACGTTTGATTATGAAAATGGTGTTGCATAGGAATAGCCTATATGCAAAAATATACAAGTTAACAAAGTTAGCTATTTGGTTGTATTTGTTAAAAAAGTAATGTGGCACGCAAACTTCTGACATTTTCAGTGTGGCCCCAAAGTGAAAATAAGTGCCCACCCCTGCTCAAGGAATAAACTGGAATGTGTTAATTGTGGGTGTGTTTTCTTGTCTGTTGGTACATTTTTAAAACAGAGCATGGGTTTGCTTGAGCAAATAATTTATGTATTACAGTTTTTTTTCAGTCGCTAACAAGCGTTTGTCCAAACAGTTGTCAAATTTTCAAAACTCTAAACACAATTAGCACAGCATCGGTCTT
>JAODUE010009091.1:0-28479 GCA_027564755.1 Amblyopsis hoosieri
CTGGTCTTCCAGTGTGTTCACTGTTAAGCAATAAGATCTAATATATATATCTAAAATATAAAGCACAATTTTCTACACTACTCATCTAATGTATAATTTTTTTTTTTATCATCGTGAAGATGGTTGTTCGAGTATCTGTTTTAGATTTGTTTGAAATAGAATTAGTTAGGCTGGTTATTTGAAGCAGGTTGAAGAGATCCTCCTAGATCCTTCTTGCCTGGAAGGTCAAACAATGAGTTGGCTGATCTACTGCTCTGCACAGTGCAGGGATCATTACTTATTTCATAAATAACTGACAGGCATGATAGCCAGTCACAGGAATAGTGAGCAATGATCGCTGTGTTGGCAGGCGGTGAGACCAGGGGGGTGAAAGCTAACCAGGCTGGCCAATAAGTCTGACAGTCAATTGGAAAATGATAATGGAAATACGGGGGCATGGACCCATTCGCATCATTCACTCAATCTTTCTCCCTCTTGGAAACATCTTCCTCTTTTTATGGGTTATCAATCTGGCAGCGGAAGGTTCCTGAAAGGAGACTAAAAGTGCCCATACACGTGCAGCCTTCCAGTCTTCCCGCTGCATGGATCCACACAGAGGGTTCATACTCAGTTGGATCCACATGCAGGGTACGTTCATACTCGGTTACACAAGGCAGTGAATAACCCTGCAGGTGGAAGATGCCCCCAGCCCCTTGAGGAAAGAGGCTGGGCGTAATGGAATTATAATAGGACCTGACATGCCGCCCTGGGTAGGCTATACAGTGATGGATGAATCACATGTAGAGATCTTCCAGTAATGTTACTTGCAGTTGTATTCACGTACATAGACAACATCGTTAGCAATCCATCAATACTGAGCTCTGAGCTTAAACTGACGAAAAGAAACGGTGAACCCCCATGGCGACCGTAATATGATCCATGGATGCATGTGAAATGAGTGCACGGCTCGCTTCACACTGATATTTCTGATTGATGAACAGCAGCGGTGACATTCAAAGATCTGTCAGCTATACCTGTGTGTCTATCAAAAGTCAGTCAACAGAGCATAATACTGCTATTCCATCTGTCTGTTTCTTTTGTTACATTAAGTGGTCTGCCGTGTAGCCTGCCAAATGTAATAATTCTATCGAATGACCTTTGCTGAAAATGGCGTACAGTAACATTCTGTCAAGTCTTGCGGTTAATGGTGACTAGGCCACCCAAGGTGATTGGCAATGAAGACAGGAAGAGTGGGTTGGAGAATAATAAAAGCTTCAGGAGGAATGGAATTTCACAGTAAAAGAAAAAGGATGAATGAATAAGAGGCTTAGATAGATAGATCATACTGTATCATTTAGGGATTTACTGAATATTATGTTTATCGAATGTAGATTAGTTATTAATCGACTAGGATATATGGTACAATATATCTTATTCAAGGTTCACTAAAATCATAGCATGAATAATATTAAAGACTACAGTATACTGTCTATACTGTACATCATGGCTAATCAACTCTGATTCAAACTACTGGGTTGTTAGAAGCCTGATAACGACCTATTCATTAGAATCAGGTGTGTTGGAGCAGGGATACATCTAAAACATGCAGGACTGCGGCCCTCCAGGACCGGAGTTGAACAGCCCAGCTGTATATCATGCAGTTTCATGCTATGACTGCCAGAGTATTCTGTATACTGAATATAACTGCACTGTATGAGCTCCTGTCAGTCTGGACTGAGCCAAAGAGGTTTTTGGCTAGTAAGATTGTCAACATTTGCATTTGTCTACTTAGAATATAGTATTACATTATTCATGCTGTACTGCTGGATAAAATATTCAATAATTTATTGCATCCAAACAATCTTACAAATAACAACAAAACTTGATAAACATGTATTTCTTTTTTAAGGTTTTCTCTATTGGCCATTGTTATACTATATTTTCTTTCACAAATAAATAGGAAACCTGGAGGTGTTCCATTTTAAAAACGTAAATTATATTATTCTTACCTGATGAAACTGCTTCATGTATTTCTCCTAAAAATAAAAATGAATGGCAGCTGGAATCATTCTGCTTGGAAACACTTTTGTGAAAACAATCATTAGTTCCATTAGCCCTCGCCCTGCTTCAGTGGGCCCTACACGTGGACATTGGGTCCAATTAAACTGGCTCTGTTGATAATTGTTTCTCAAAGTTTCATATCTAAAGTTTTAGCATAGAAAATGGAATAGATTTGCATGTGTATTACATGTGCACTAATCTAATACATAAATGTATGGACACATAGTTTGACAAGTATGTATGCTACTGTACAAAAAATACTGTAACTGTTCTAAGGAATCTGCGGTATACTTACAAACATACTTTATCAACTGTTTTCTTTTATTTCTACTCCAACACTTTTACACAGAATAAGTAAACAAAACAAATGTGAGGTAATGCAATGTAAGCAATTGCAGGTGATACACTCTTTGTCATATTCGCTAGATGTTCATTCTGTGTGCAGGCTGAAAAAGAAGCCGGTGTTCCTACACAGAGCAAGAGAGGCTCAGCGGGTAGAGCGGAGCGACAAGTGAGTGATATGGTTCAAACCACGCTAACTCCTCACCAAGTATCGATGTCCCTGAGCAAGACACCTCACCCTAACTGCTCCCAGTGTGCAGGTGTCTCCTTGCATGGCTGACATCGCTATCGGTGTGTGAATGTGAGGCAATACAGTAAAGTTATTTAAGTGGCCGGGAGGTTAGAAATGCAGTCCATTTGCCAGAAGAAGGGTCAAACTATTAAAAATGTACAGTGTGAAATTGACAGGCTATTCCTTCATAAGCTCCATGTGTCACGGCCTGTTGACTGCCCCAATCTGTTAGTCTTGTTCCAGTCTTGCATGTGTCTCTGCTCCTACTCCATGTTGATTGTCTTACTAGTTTCATTGTTCAATGGTCTGACTTGTCTGACTTTATTTGAGCCCTTGTGTTTCTCATGTTGACGTTCATTGTTCACACGTATTGCGTACGTATACGCAATAGCCTGTTACTATTTCATTTGAATAAAACCCTTAACATTCTGCTCTGATGACTGTTAAACCGATACGCGTGAGCGATGTGACCATTCATTAACGTTTTTTTTTTGTATTCTACTGTTTCCATCCAACTTTCATTAAGATCCACTCTTTTGTGAGTATGTTCTTTTTGGATTATTATTACTCTGTATAATTTTTGGCAGCGCAATAATTTTCCCTCTTCCTTAACATTCTGTGTTGTTGTGCGTTTGGGTCCTACCCTGTGTAGTGTAATTATCACCTGTTTACACAAGGCAAACATCATATTTTACCACTATAGGCAAAGAAAATCAATAAAAATATTTCAGAGCACTGAAAACTGACCCATCTGTGTTTTCACTGCCTTTCAATAGAGACCCTGGATTACTCTAGGAGTGCTACAAATAGTGTAAAGACATTTTTTGAAGAAACTGGACTTTTGAGCCACTAAAGGAAGGCTGACATGTTTATTGTTCACTTGTTATTTTGTTTTCAGTTATAGACCAAAACATACCACCTCATTGTAAAGGATTACCATCACGCTTCAATATGGAAGGACCTATATTAACAGTCACTACAAAATCTTAAAAAAGCAGATTGGACGAAGGCATGTACTGCATGTTTGGGCTATAGCCATAATGTCATGTGGTAATATGTAAAACACACATTGGGTGTGCGTGAACATTTGTGAGTGTGAGATCTGTCAGATGGCTTTTTAATTAAAAATCTCTGAAGTACATCAGTGTTTTGTTGTCTTTTACACAATCATCAAGCCCTGGATGAGAGGCTCAGTGTAATGTCATACACGCGCACGCACGGCAACACATGCGCACACACGTGCACACACACACCATGTAAAACAAGATACATTTGCATTACAGTAGTAAGATGCTAATTGTGTTGCACTATGATAAACTACAGCAAGACAACCATCTCAGATCTAATTTCTTAGATAACACACGCATGTGCAACTATGCAGGTGCATGGACCACCCTGCGCAACAAGCACACAACAGTCTTCATGAAAGAGTATATGCACACCACTGAATATCAGTAATCCACACTTTGCTTAGCGTTTGAACCCACCCTGCCACAGGTGTCTGATTCAGTTTACAGTAGGACATGGTATTCCATGGACCATGGGGTCAACTCAGCCCTAACACAGTGCAGGTTCAACAGAGAAACACAATTTGAAAAGACGCAGCCTGACTGCACTCATAGGATGTAGGTAATCGTACTGTACCTAATGGTATGTCCCTGCATGCGTACACATACTAACATCAAAATGTGAACACATATCGTCTCCTTCCTAAAAAAAGATGAGTCGTTTTTCAGAAAACACAAAAAAAAACTAAACCAAATATTGTCATATATATATATCTATATCTATAGACACTATATAGTTATCACACATGCATAGGCCATTATACAGTTATCACACATGCATAGGCCATTATACTACAAGAGCAAAATTGCAGGATCATTACAACTGAGGATGTAGGCGATTTTACCAGAGGTGGCCAGCATCATAGATATTTCATTTACGCAAAAAAAAAATCATTAAAATGTAAACACGTTCACATATTGTACTGAATTGGTTTTCAGAAGATATCCCCTCCAATCAGTTTGATTTCCTGCTGCAGGATGCTATAACATGGTTATCAAACACTGCTGATTGGGTTACACCAGCAGGCTAAATACTGTATGCCATAGTACTCATGTCTGAAGGCTGGGTCACAGCCTGTTGCTAAAGCTATGTGTGTGTGTGTGTGTGTGTGTGTGTGTGTGTGTGTGCGCGTGCGCGCGCCCGTGCTAGCCTGCTACATTAGCAGGATGAATGCCACAATACCCCTGAGGTGGTGCAAGACACAATGAGATGCAAGTTTGATATAAGCGTGCCAAGTATATCTCCTTGTACAGTTCACTCTCTCTCTCTGATCTCTGCTGTTCATCCCTACAGTATTCTTCCATTACTGTATACCTCTCTGCAATCAATCAGTAGTGTATGAAGGAGGACCAGATGGTTATTTAATTGCAAGAACAAGAAGAATACCCACGCACGCACACACGCGCACACGCACACACTCACACACACCTGGAGACCTTTTTGTGGGACACAAGAGAGATGGATGTATGAATTAATCATTTCTGTCACTAACTTGATGTATGTGTGTGGGTGTATGTGGCAGTAATGCATGATAGTTACATGTACTCTTCTGGATCTGGTCTGTATTTGTCTCTACGAGTGATCAGATAACATTACATTAGTGCTTGCTTCCTGCTACACCTACTGAAACAAGAGGACACTTTGTGGCGTCTGCCTTTAACCTAGCGTAACCCTTTCAGCAAAACACCATTTATTTCCCCAATGCAACTTGCCTGCTTATTCCTGCTCAGGGTTACAATGAACTGGAGCCTATACTGGATGCACTAGAATGTATATACATTAACACAGGATTCAGTAATGGAATGTCACGCCGTTGACGGTAACAATATCCCCCCCCTTCCCCCATCTTCCCAAAACCTTTGAATCATGGCTTGAAATGGCATGAGTGAAAGGTTGGTCGGTCAGTCAGTCGGTCACACACACACACACAGACAGAGAGTTTGGGGAGGCTGGGATGGATTACACCTTTAGCTTTAAGCTTCTTACTGTAGCATTGACATGCACCTCATTGCCTATCGCCATCAAGACAGCCTCAAATTGATGAGCAGTGACTCAGCCTCATATAATCCTACTACAGAGCATGGTCTGCTTGATACTCTAATAACTACAATCACCTCTGATCTGTCAACTTCAGTTATTAAAAGCACATCCCCTAACAACTGGTTGTGTTAGAATTGGTTTACTGAATGTGATGTTTTCAGGACCTTAGCTCCTTTAATTACTTTCATGGTTAAACCCAGGTGATTCCATTCTTAGTTTAAAAGGCGGTCCCACTAGTCTCACCCGTGTAGACTACCCTGACTGTCCCAGGCCCTCAGTGATGTAACACAACACTACGCTACATTCCTCTCTCATTAGGCTAGTTGAATAGCTTTGAATTGCTGTGCTTTAAGAACAGTAAAGCCCCTGTGTTTTACATTCTGGTCTACAAACCCTCTAAGCAGATCATTTCATCATAGTCCTCTTATTTTATTATGTCAAAATATGACAGGATTCTAATTCTTTAATATTCATGTATGTTGTCTTGCCCATGCACTAGCTAGTGGATATGTATGCATTATCACTGTAAGTATTTTAACCATTGTCCATGTCAGTGAATGTCAATGTGTTGACACAGACACCTACCTACAGTACATGTACTGTAGGTAGGTGTCTGTGTGCATTTACAAGCACCAATTATAACCAGGCCATTTTGGTTTATGTTGCTTTCTCATCCACTCTGGCATTATTATGTAATATACATTACAATATAAATTTCTTGATACTGTAGATAGATGGTTGCTATAGATTTACACTGTAAAAAAATAAAAATAATACTGCAACAAGTTAATACCGCAACAAGTTAAAATAAAGAAAAGAAGTACTGTATTATGCATATAACACAATGGGTTTTGAAATCAATAAATCTTCCGGTCAATGTGATAATTCAATGTGAATATATTTAATAATAAACAATGTTATAATAGCTAAGATGTACTTGGCTAACCATATATACATTCCATTTGTTACATGTTCTTTTGGTTGTGCACTAGTATAAATACATTTTACATTCAGGACCATTTTATACAATACCATACCTTATTCAATTCCAGTCCTGGAGGGCCGCTGCTCTGCATGTTTTAGATGTCTCCCTGCTCCAACACACCTGATTCACATGAATGGGTCATTAGAAGCCTGATAACAACCCATTCAATAGAAACAGGTGTGTTGGAGCATGGAGACATCTATAACATGCAGGGCAGTGGCCCTCCAGGACTGGAATTGAATAACTCTGCCATACAACATTCACTGGTTCAAAAGTTAAGTAAGCTAACACTACAGCATCAGAACTTCCTTAAATATACAACATATTCATTAGAAGTAGATATTCTGTTGAGGATATTTTTGCGTCAGAGAGCCTTGGCATTAGCCATGCATTCTGTATATTATTAAAACAGCTGCTGTTCATTAACAACTCGCAGTGGGAGTATACAGTATATAAATGCTATACAGGCGAAATGCATCAATGTATGTATTGTAATGTACCCCATGCCAATACTAACTGAAGCACTTTTCTATCCAGGCAAGAGAGCTCTGAGGTTTCTCCCCGAATGGATGGAAGCTGTCAGAAAGCAGTAGGAAAGAGGAGTGAGCTTGAAAAACAGAGAAGGTGAAGTATTGACAGTGGTTTGAGAAGAGAGCAGATGGCAGCAGAGAGATTGAGATATTATCTTAGAGATTGGTTTAATGTTCGTTCCAGTGAAGATACGCCCCTACCATTTCTCCTATGCTTTGATTTTTATCATGTCATTTATAACATTATGTGTAATTTGAGCTATGCGGCAACTGGCACTGAAGATAATGGAATCAGTTTAATAAGAAAGAAAGAAGAAAGAGAGGAAGGAAGATGAGATTAAAATGCATGAGGATATAGATGAGAAGGTATGCTTCCAGTGCGAGTTGGTGTATAGCCGGATTGTATCCCACGTCAGTGCAGGGTAACTCAACGATGTTTGCCTGTACATTTTGGGCTTCACTAACAGCTTCCCAGAGTCACCTAGAGTGCCTGAAATACCGTATACACAAACACAAGGAGAACACGGATGCTCCATGCAGACAGAAGCTCAGCTGACAACTGAACACCATGCGGTTGGCACTCTGCTTGCTGCATTACTCAGCAATAGGTGACTGCAGATTATTTTGCCTTCCATAACTTTTGTGATGCTGAACTTTAGTTAAACCCTTGCCTCCATAGATAATAACGTATTTATATACTGTATGTTTCATTTACTAACTGACTACATTCTATCCTCCCACTTAACACACATTTAAGCATTACATCATCGTGTTTGAACATTGAATCACCTAGGCTACAGTACATACCGTGGTGAGACATCCTGATTTTGCGATCACCACAAGCTTTTGAGTGGAAGTGTTTAATCTTTATTGAATGATATACAAAGGCAATGAAAAATGTTTCAAACTAAATGTTGCCATGTTTGCTATACCCATGTCATTTCTAGGATTAAAAGGTTGAGTAATTTTACCACCCTCAAAATGACTCCCAAATAATAAATCTCAAGACTATTGAATCCTCTAAGTACTGATTAAGTAGCTCATATACTATGACAGATTTGAGTCATAGAGACTTGCAACCCTGTGGCCACAGTGGATAGCACTATGGCCTCCCAGCAAGAAGGTCCTGGGTTCAAACCCCAATCGTCCCAGCCTTTCGGTTCTCTCCATGTCTGTGTGGGTTTCCTCCAGGTGCTCCGGTTTCCCCCACTAAATACAAGTTAGGTTCACTCTCCAGTCAGTGCCATCTGACCAGTGACACTGGTTCCAATCTGGAGTTGGTCCCTGGGTGCTGCACAACCCTGCTCCCTTGAGGGATGGGTTAAATGCAGAGGATGAATTTCCCTACATGTACTGTATGTGTATGTGACAATAGAAAGCACCTTTACCTTTACAAAGCGTGGCATGAAAACATTTTAAGGGTATTCACTACTGGGCATTTGCACGTTTTGATTTGCTTCTTGTCACATATTGAGCCACGATCTACAGTTGTCGTTGTGAGAAATCTGTGAGAAGTCTGACTCAAAGATTTTTGGTTGTCAGGCACAGATGAAACCATCACATTGCATACAGAATTGGTTGGCTACATGTTTCAAGGCTAATACAGTATGTACCTCTAAAATGCATTTTAAATTAAAATTAGGATTTAGGGGGCTCTGTTAGTAGAAATTGAATATAGTATTTATATATTTTTTTCAATTAGGGTATACTGTAATAAATTGCAAAAACAAATCATTGTCTTTTCGTAAGCTTACAGTAGAATGAGCCCTTCATATACAGTAGGGAGCGGTCCCCTTCTATGGCAGAACACTGGCTGTATAGAGTGACGTTCCAAGCTGCCAGCTCTTTGAACTGGCAGCTTGAATCCAGAACCCGATTTTGAAAACCACTGTAATAGTATACTAGCCACTGGGCAAAATGGGCATACCGGAAAAATCATGTTATCAGGTGATTGCAATCTGCAACCTCACCGCTAGATGCTATTAAATCCTACAATTAGCCCTTTAAAGCAACCTCTTTATACATGTGTACATTTCTGTATACTTTACGTGTACATTTCTGTGTACTTTAAGCATTGATGTATTAAAGTTTTCTAATTACTATTCCATGTTTTGTAATAGTATATAATCATATTTAAAAAAGTACTAACCTCAATTTGTACCTTAGCAAATTCAACTTCTATTTTACACAAACCGTACAGTAAGCGTGAGGTATTGTATTTCCATGATACTGTATCACTAATATTTTGTTATGTTTTTAGGCTATAAATGTTTTAGCATACAAACATAACTAGCCAACTTTAAGAAAAAAGTAATAGGCGTAGGTGTCCTAGCCCATACATTAAAGGCATTTTTCTTTCACTCTGCTTGAATGCCTTATTTTTAGAAGTTGCATTACCACTTAGTCACTTTTCATAGTGGCTTTCTGCGCCTTCTTCCCGTTTTTGATAACTAGCCAACTACTGAAAACAAAAATACAATTCTATTTAACATTTTAAATTTTCCAAGAACAGCATGCTTTCAGTGTTCCTAAAATACTGTTCTATGAACTGTGATGGTTCCACTGCTTCCCCTTCTTCTCAGATAGACAGCACAGATAACAAACTATGGGGTTAGACAGAGTTAAAGCGTCAATACATTTATGCTGAATCACCTCACCTCAGTGCCACATCAGTGTATCGGCTGCATAGCACCATGTGTCTGGAGGTCTGGCCTGCTGGCATGGGGAGCTGCTAAACTATACACCACCTGCCCCAAGGAAGACTCCAGACTGGAGGGTCCCCTATATGTACAGTATAAGGTTTATGCACACACAAATACTGCAAAGTTAACTGCATGACCCTTCTACATGGCTGGCCTGCAACACCCTTGTTCATTTTTGGATAAACATTTGTACTTTTGTAAACAATGTACATTTAAGAATAACAGTTTTTATTGTCTCGTTGTGGTGTAGAATCTTTAAATAAATCAGAGCTGTTCTGTTATAAACCTAGTGGTCTGTGTGGATGACTCTCAGACAGAAAGTTATGGGTTTGATTTGGCCTATACCTATAGCAGCCTTGAGCAAGAAGCATATCCTTGTAATAGTACTCTATGCAAGTTGTATAAATGTATCTGTTACATTACCTATAGTAATTGTAATTGTCAAACACTACACACAAAATACTGTACGTAGCTCACATAGAGTAAAAACGTTTCACATCAGTTTATTATTGCTACTATTAGTTTTTCATTAGCGTTACGCCCATCACATTTTTGTCACCCCAAAAAAGAATGCAAATGACATTTTAAACCAGCATTTATTTGATCATTTTCAATGTGCTCAAAGCAGAAAAGCAGAAGAGCAAATTGTTATTTATAACACTGCCAAAAAATGATATCTCGCAACATCATAAAGAGCATTGTTCTTTAACAATATAATTTGATCATCCTGTTATGTGTGATTATGAAAGACCACACAATAATGTAACTTCATAAATTATTATATACACAAGAAAGTAAGCACTTCACCACAATGGTCAAAAATGCTTGAAAAATCAAGATTACAATATATCTTTTTATTTGTTTTGCTGAGTTTGCGTATCTGACTGAATATTTGTTTGTGTGTGTGTGCGTGTGCATGCGTGTTCGTGTGTGCATGTGTGGGAGGGCTACTTGCACATGTATGTAGTTTGTGAGCAATATGTACTTACTGCCATGTGAGCATCTGCTGGAGGGAGGAGAAAGATGACAGTTTGACAGAAACAAATGGAAGAGAACAGAAAATCATCCTCTCTCTCTATCACGCACACACACACTCACACACACCAAATAACTTCATTTTCAATCTCTTTTCAGAGGTGTAAACATGTATACTCATCTCCTGACACACTCTTGACCATACTGAGACATCCAAACCAGAGAACGTGTTACCCCTGCAGCACTGATTACACAGAAAACCCATTTTCTATGTTAAATGATTTAACAGCAAACTGAAGCACAATAATGAATTGGTACTTTTTTCACATAAACAGTTTTGCTACTGAAACAGTACGCAAGGAGCCCCTTCATCCCATTGGTCTTCATGGTAGACCGTTAGTAGAAAAAAAAAAACAAAGACACAGCTTGAGAGACGAGAGAGAGACATAGATCAACACCAGTATCTGACGTCACGGGTTAAATTGAGATTGTCAAGGCCATAACATTGTAATCAGTGTATGAGGTCACATAGTAGATCTTTGTCTCTGTATTCTTATCCTGTTCTCCAAAATATATTTGTCAAATGAAATCACAGTAGTCAACACAGCACGTGTGTCTGCATGCATCACTGTAACTGCTGGAGACTTAGTTTTTTTTAAAGATGGGACCTGTGACCTCCTGTGGCCCATGTTGAATTCAAAAAGCATTGCAGCCCTTAGTAAAATGAGCCACCGATAGAGGGTTTACTTCATGTATACTACAAACTGCACACATTCCATGTAATGATTCATCTGATTTGTCTCTTTCATAGTACAATCCTTAGATTCTGTATAGTAGCAAGACCGGTCCAACACAATCTTGAACTCCTAGATTGCATTACTGTGCACCCAGAACCCACAATAATCGCCAAAGCTTGTTTGGAAACACAAATGTGACTGTGAGAAGATCATCCACTTGTGTTTCTTAACGAGATATGGCATCATGTAGGGTTCTGGATCCTGTAATGCATTCAAGGAGGGTAGGTTTTAAGGGGTCAACCGTCTTGGTCCACCACGTCAGTGCAGGAGCTTCTCAGAAAGACCGCTTCCATGTCTTACAGAGAATCTTCTGGAAAGCTCTCCGGAAGTCCTGGTTAAAGATGGTGTAAATTACCGGGTTTAATGAGCTGTTGCAGTAGCCAATCCAGAAGAAGAACTTGAACAGCGTCATGGGAATCTCGCAGGGCTTCCGGCAGATTCCGTAGAGGCTGTAGGAGAAGAAGAACGGGAACCAACAGAGGACGAACACCCCCATGACCACAGCCAGGACGAAGGTGAAGCGCTTCTCCCGGGCTGCGGAGGCCTTCTTCCTGCTGACGGTGCTCCGGCGTTTACGGCGTGAGGAGAACATTTCCATGGACTTGGAACTTGCCCGTGACTTCCGGCTGGAGTACTTGGAGGCGGAGCTGCTCTTCCGGCTGTACTTCCTTTCCTTCTTGCAGTCGGGATTCTGTTTTGAGGAGTGTTTTTTGGCCTTCTCGTCCGAGGAGCTGCTATCCTCAAAATCGTCATCGTGGTCCGTATGCGGATGCTTAGGTTCGTTGGGGAGAGATTTAGTCTTTTGTTGTTGGCAGTGCCCATTCTCACGCTCTTTCTTTTTTATACTCCCATCTTCAACGGACTTTAATGAGCCGCCTCTGCTCGGTTCAGCTGGGTCATTCCCGTTTTCCTGCGGAGAGTCTACATCCCTCTTCTTCTCAGACATGGTTCTGGTCCGAGTCTTTGCTACCTGGTAGATGCGAATATACACCAGGATCATAATGACACATGGAGCGAAGAAGGAGCCAATGCTGGAGTAAAGAATATACCACGTCTCGTCATTGAGCTCACATTGTGGGCTGACCTCGCTGCTGCTCTTATCCATTGATATCAGAGGAGGGAAGGAGATCACAGCTGAGATCAACCACACCACCACAATCATGCCTTTAACACGTTTTGGTGTTCGTTTCAAGTTGTATTCAACTGCCTGAGTCACTGACCAGTACCTGTCCAAACTAATGGCGCATAGATGCACTATGGAGGAGGTGCAGAATAAAACGTCCAGAGCCAGGTAGATATCACACCATACTTTTCCAAAAAACCAATAACCCATTAGTTCGTTTGCCAGAGAAAACGGCATGACCAGTGTTGCAACCAGAATGTCCGCACTGGCAAGGGAAACCAAGAAAAGGTTTTGTGGTGGCTTCAAAGCTCTGCTTGTTAAAACGGCAATTACAACTAAGACGTTCCCGACTATCGTAAACAAAATTAGAAAGCTGACAAGTCCTGCCAATCCCCAGATGGAAAGCTGACTGTACTGGCTCTGAGATGTGGCATTTAGGGAGATGTTATCATTCTCCAGTCCGTCATCCAAGGCAGATATATTAAAGAAATCCATTTTCAGTGTTAAATTAATACTTTTTTTAAATGTATATTTTTTGTTAAAAACATCCCGTTGCGACATAACATCGACATTGAATCATATTTAACATGAGTCTAACATCAACGTCTTCTAGTCACCTCACCTGTTATCTTCCATGTCGCGCACGAATGTCCTTCGTTTCAAAGGGAAAAGTAATACTGAAAATTGAGCAAGAAATTCCAGATATTTGACTTTGCTTTAAAATATGTAATCCACAAACGCCGAGAGTCATCAGCAACACATAATGTCCATGGAAAGCGCGCGCCCTCCTAAGCGCAGCGCGTCCTCTCCCATCCCGACTGCGCCGCCTCTCCACCTCCCGTTCCCAGCTGAGTCCTGCTCTAGAGGTTTGTAACAACCACGTGTTATCACAGAGAGAGGGAGAGAGAGAGAAAAAATAGCAGGAACCCTGCTCCGCCCTCAGGCAGGTCTAGGACAAAATATTGAAAAGGAGAGTGCGAACACGAGACACACGGGCGCCTTATTTGGGTGGGTAATAAAGTCGTTTTAATTACTGATTATCGGTGCTTATTTAAATATACATTCCTGTCCTATTTTGTATACAAAATATTTGTGCAACATCAGTGCAGAAATGGGAATGGACGGTTTTGATTTGCTGTTGTGTGTGCATTTCAACAATTTCTTAAATCCATAAATCCAACGGTCTTTACGCACGGACAGCGGGCACTAGCGTGGCGCACCATTAATGCGCGCCCATTCCCTTGATTATGGTCATGCACTAGCAGATTATTTGGTGCTCTCGCAAAAAAATCCTATAGAAAAACATTTCATAACAAAATTAAGTTCGTTACGCCATTTCGTCTGAGGCGAAATGTGTGATGCTTTTCGCCTGGCTTTTTGTTTGAGGCCGTTTATAATGATGCACAAATGTATACGACCGTGTTTTGTCATGATACCTGCCGTTTATTCTAAGGAACGATTCCGTGTTGTCAGATGTCTCTGAACTGATGCTATAGACTGAGGATGTCCTTTAGTCATACTATTTGTTCACTTGAAGATGAAACCTTTGGGATTATATTGACTAGCCTTCTTTATCGATCAGAATTCGCGCATCCGTGCTCGCAAGCTACGCGACTAAGGAATACTGTAAATCCCCAGATGCTTCTCTCGCGTCGCGCTTTTTCTACAGGCTGCATAGTAAATTAAGACATCGTACCACAGCCAACGCTGAGAGAATTAAATCCAAAACCGTCATATGGATTCAGTTATGGAGTTAGGTGAAAAGTTTTGGTCTCTTTATCCAGTGATTCCATTCTCTATCTGCTCTCTGTAGCAGTAATTTCCCCTTTTGTCGCAAAGTCAGCCTTGTATTAAGTTGCTAGTCGTACTGTATATTGACTTTTCTCCCAGCCCAGTTGTAGCCTACCTGTATGTATGACTATAGAAGAACGTTTGCAAATACCGAACTAAAGAGCGTGGTGACCGCCAGAAATGGCTACTAAAAAGTCTACTAAACGAATCTTCACCCAAGGTGGAAGGAACGGCGCAATGTCATTGTTCTCTATACCAACAGTAGCCTACAGTAAGTATATGGAAATGTTTTTTCTTCCCTTTTCCTTCACTTTTATAATGGTGCCTTTTAAAACTTAGACGGTGGAGATGCCGCGGGTCAGCATGGATGCTTTAAGCTGATTTGGAGGAGACAGACAGGCCTTATGATCATTAAGTTGTATCCCTGGGCCACAGTGCACTCTGTAATTGAGGCATCATTGACTGATCTTATTAGAAGGCTTTCTTGTTCACTTTGCGCTGCATTCTAGTTTGAAATTATACATGTTTCAAGTAGCAATCAATCAGTGCGCGATAGTTCTACAATTTAGTGAGCACTACACTATGGCCTTGCCACATACTGTAAATGACGTGAAAAGAATGATGCAGAATTGCACCTGACGTTACCTGAAGCACATGATAATATGTTCCATTATATTAACAAAATATAGTATCTTTATTGTACAGTCCTTGGTATAGTGGTTTCCAGCCCCTCAATAAAGGGGAACAGAAGCTAGCTAAGGACAGTGATAAATGGCCATTCTGCCTGCATGGGCTGACAACTGGAGCTTACAACAAATAGTTCAGGGAGTATCCTCCCCAGGGGTGTACTCTCTTCCCAGTATTGTCCAACTGGACACTGTTTCTAAAATAGTAGTGCCTGATGAAAAACAAACCACTAAAAAAAGTAATTGCATTTGTTGATTTATTGGATGGATTTGTTTGGAAGGATTTGAATGATTAAATGTAAATAAAATATTGCAATTAGCATGTATTTTATTGTATATCCAAACCGACAATATGGCAGATGTGTTAATATGTGTTTGTTTATGGCATTGTTTTTGCTTTGATTTATTCACTGCTTCTCAAAAATCGCTGCATAGCTGCATGACTCTTCAGTTTTCATTCTTTTCTGTGTGTGTGGTCTTGGCAGTTGGCAGGGCAGCTGTCAGCCATGCTGAGGTAAAGCCAGCGAGAGTCTGGTGAGGTCCGTCATCATACTGAATGCATCAAATGCTGTGGCTCTCAAACCTGGGAACCTGTCATGGAGGCTTTTGGGGGTTGCAAGGTCTTTCAAAAACAAATAAAGTAATAATAAAAAAGAATTGCTAATTCCAACCATACAGATATGTATCTTGTTTAATATACAGTACTGCAAACTATTTTATTATTATTATTATTGTATTATTATTATTGTTGGTGTTGTTGTTGTTTTTGTAAGATATTGTTAATTGCGTGATGTACACGATGGTCGCACAGACACCGTGACCTGGGCATCAAATTGTTTTGTTGTTTCTGATTGAATGTTCTATTTTGTTTTGTTCTTTTCTTTACTGTCCTTGCCAGAGTAAAATCTGAGTTTCTATCTTGTTGGTGTCAATTTAAGCAGCACTGCACCAGTAAGCAAGTGCCTTTTGTGCTGGTAATAAAAAGTAATCTTTTCTTTGAGCACAGTGAGGTTATCTAGGCAGTTTCAGCAAGACTGAACAATTGTATCAACACAAGCAAGCAACATTGTTCTATAAAAAACAATGATATAAAAAGGAGATTGCCTACTTGCTCTTTGGATATACTGTATGTTGGCATAGCAACCAATAAAGCATGCCTATCTCGCCTTTAAGTGTGCTTGGAAGATATCTTTGACCAATCAGATTGCTTATCTGAGACTGGATATTGCAAATTATCATTTGAGATACTGCATGTTTAGTGTGCAACTATGTGGATATGAATAATAATAGTTTAGTTGTTTTACTATTTTTGTGCCTTGCCTTGTTGTGAACAGTATTGGAATACAAGCTCACACTCACATTGTATATCTGGTAATTATAAAGATTCTACTGGAATAAGATAGCCTCTAAATATTGTTTTTATTTTATTCTGCATTAAAGATCTTCTTTTTTTACTTCAATCATATTGCAAGTCCTAACATAACTTCCATGAGATATACTCTATATGAATAATGGTATGATTTTAACAACAGATTACTGTTGCTGTTCAAAAGCACAGCTCGACAATACCCGGGAGCTTTTATTGAAAAGGTCACCATAAACACCAGGCTTGCTTCAGGCTGGCCGTGTCATTAGTGTCCATCTGAGTGACAGTTGGGCTATGCTGACAGACATCCAGCTTTAGGCACAGCATGAATGTGTTCAAACCCGACACCTCAGCCACAGATTGTTACTGACTGATGGGTGTTAAATTGCGGCGATCTGTGCTTTACACTAAATCGACGAGTTGGCTGTGAAGTGTGACCACCTGTGAGGTGTGTGACTGGGAGAGAGGTCACAGATTGGTGAAGAGAGGGCAGGGTGAGTGCCCTGATGGGGGGGATTCACATTTGTTATTAACAGACTAATGGAATTACAATCAGGATTCATCACAAGTCTTGGTTTGCTAATGGAGTATGAATGCACCTTCTGGTACACCCCTGGCTTTGTGCTGTTTGGTTTGATACTGAGAGAGCTCATGCCATTCCCCACCTGGCTCTCATTCCTCTATACACACAGTTCTCTACCCCTCCCCCTACTGTTATATTTGAAATATTCAAGCGAGAAAAATGTCATTTGGTGAGAAAAGTTTGTGGTTTAGTGGATGCTTTAAAACAATGTACATATCATAAAATAAATATAGAATAAAAGCTGCTTTGTGAGCATACATCAGACAGGCAAGAATACATCGTTAATTAACCTTGTAATGCAGCAAGCTCAAGGCACAAAGTCAACATCAGTGGCGTAGAGGTTACAAGCACATGGATATGGGTGTGGAAAACTACAGTAACTCCATACTGTATAGAGATTCCTGGTTCCCCCGGTTGCCACAAGGTGAAATATGGGTTTCTCAAAGCAGCTCACTTACTGATTACTGTAATCCCACCACTGATACTGCATGTGCTGCTCAGTCTGGTATAGTTCTGATCATAGACCAGTGAGGATGCTGGGGAAAAGATGGAAAGGTAGTAACAGAGGGGTAATAACAGGGTTAAAACAATGAAGGATAGATAGAACGAATGAGAGCATTGTAATTAATTATGGCCACTAGGGGGTAGGTTTGAGCAAAATGGGTCCCTGTCAATACATAAATTCACATTGTGCTTTTTGTTATGTGTTACTTATTAAATGTAGGCTACATCCTGGCTCTAAAATAACATATATTACAGTAGCTACTAGTATAGTGACATCGTCATAATTGGTGTCAGTGTATAAAAAAGCATAATCATGTATTGGTTATCTTCCAATCAATGAAAAGTATAACCAATAATATCAGCAAATACAAAAACTGTTACCCTAAAACACAACACCCCAACCATCGGTCATATGTACTGCTCAGGCAACAGGTGACATAAATGATACATGCAAACAGGTGGTATGTTGTGTTCTGTGTTATTGTTTATACTCGAAAATTGAATTAATCTTAAGTCAATGAACGTACAGTTCAATTAAAGAGACTAATGTACGTAGCTAAGAGTTCAAAAAGACTGTGATAAGCACAGGCACCATCCTTTTTTCCATAGAGAAATCACTTAGGATCCTATTTTGGCAAGGTTGACACCCTGTAATAGATCAGACTTACAAGGTCTATATAGTTCCCTCTCCAGGATATGGAAGGATACGGTGGATGGGTGAGGGTGTGGGATGGTTTACACCATAGAACTAGCTTTGTCATTCTCTCCTTACTCACACCCTGCTAAAACTGCTTAGTGAGAATTTGTGTGTGTGTGTGTGTGCGTGTGTGTGTTTGCTGTTGGTAACATCTCCTTATTCAATGTAAAATCAACAAAATGCAATTTTCCAGATTTCACAGAATTCCCTGTAGCAGATGACGTGTATGCAAACCTCCTCAAGGGTCTGCGACTAATTTGAACACAGCCTCAGCCTCGCCTGGTAGCTACGGTAGCCCAACTTCTCCACGTGATCGCTGCCTGCTTGCCCTCTAGTGTGAATTATAGATGCTGTCTGGCATTGTGCAGTTCAGATGGCCCGAGACAAGTGTTAAAACACTTCTGTCAAGTTACATTTTGGTCTGTCCCAGTATTTTTATAGGTCTGTCCCATTCTATCACTCTCTAGACTATGTGTGCAGTGTTTGTTTGTTTGTTTATGTGTGTGTGTGTGTCTGTCTGGGCAATACCCACCACCAGAAAAGAACTTCTGCCACATCCGATAATAACATTATTAGCAATGGCACATTGAGGTGTAATGAGGAGAAGGGACCGCCACAGGATTGGGATCCCCAGTCAGTGGACCCCCCACTGTTACCCTCACAGATAAACCTTGGGTTCTTTCACTCCTAACGACCCCATGGAGCTGTCCTGGCTTGTTAGGCACCTATAGGCACATCTGGAATGGTTGGCTGCTTCTACACAGCTGGACAGATACGCCACGGCAACCAGATGATGATAGAATCACAGGGAGCCTCAAATGTAACTAAAAATGTTTTCATGAAAATGGTATGCATGGTTTTTCTCTGATTATCCTCTACCTTTGCGCCATAGTCGGATAAAATAGGAAGACTGTTGACACCTTCCCGTATACCGTATATATTGCTGTTTTTGCATCGTACAACCAATCTTTTCAGCCTGCTGTAATGCTAATTAGTTGGCGTGTTTCAGTTTGAAGTTGGAGGGTGCTGAGATGCTCGTTGAGTGCTGGTGTTTACAACAAGATTTGGAGATCATATGGGCTGGTTTTAAGGCATCGCCATGCAACAGATCCAGATGGCTGGCTAAGGGCATAATATATTATAGCCCTCTCTTCTAGCATGAATACTGGGTCATTTAAAAAGCCACAATTATGTGGACATTATACATTCGGGGTTAGTTTGGACTATATGTGAAAGGGGGTATAGAGGATGTTTAATGAGTTGGAAAGTAATGTAAACGTACTTAACAGGGTCAACATACCTGTGCGTCTCTTGACACTACTCTCTTCATCAGACTCACAATCTGAATTTAGCAACAGCTTGCCACTGGGAAGCTGCTAATGCAGTTACAGCAGAATTACATTGAGCCTATGCAGGACACGCATACACTCACAACCACCCACAACCACCTACTCACACCACACAAACACACACACACACAATTTGTGCACAAACGTGCACAATTTAAACATGCATTTTCATCCCTCACGCATTCTGCAGAAATGTAATCTCACACACACACACACAATCTTCTGAGACTTCTGGCAAATACACACACACTGAAAGTGACTCAAGCAAACATGAAGTAATTTATACCCAATTACCATCATTGTGAAAGTATAACCTAAAGGGTTTAAAGGTTTTTTTTCACACAAGTGAGGAGACTAATGGGAGAGTTCCTCTCTCTCTCTCTCTCTCTCTCTCTCTCTCTCTCTCTCTCTCTCTCTCTCTCTCTCTCTCTCTCAAATAATATGCTTTAGCAGTCATCCAAGGATGGTCTACTTGATACAGTGTGGACTTAAATATCTCGTTGTTTGTTTATTAGCATACAGAATACAGGTATTTACTGTATAATGGCATTGTTTTCTTTTTAGCCATGGGAACTCATTATAGGCTATTATGTAATTCTCTTGATAAGATACATATGTCCGAGAGAGAGAAAGTGACAAACAGACAGTATTTGCTGATACAGTGCGTGCAATAGACGTTAATGTGCCTTGTGTTCAGAGATGCTATACTACCAGGCTGATATGAGGTATCATTTCCCACTCATGGGCAACAATGCGGCTACATGCACACGCATGCATACAAAACACTGCTCTCTCCAGGCTAAACGTTGTAGTTTCTCCTTCAATTTTGTTGCAGTCTTTTATTGAACATAATAAGTAAGGACATACTATGGCCAGTGGTGCAATAGGCCTTAGGGGCTAATAATAAATGCCCTTTCTGAACAACTCTGCCAGCATTTGTCTTTTGTTCATCAATTATTGCCACCACCACAATCATTTGACACTTTTATCTTCTTATAATCAAATCTATCGAGATATAAAAAGAAATGTAGAGAGTGGTGCATTGGCCCATAGACCCATAGGCCCATAGATTTGTACACTGAGCACATTTGGAGATAATGGCATTGAGATTGAAAAATAGTCCCTGTCACCACAAACGTGGATTACAGAGGACAAATAACCCAATGTGCTTAACTGTTAAAAATCAATGCCCTTACACAAAGCCTATAGCTTCTATTTGGCCAATATGGCTAGTGGCTTTCTTTCTTGGTCTTAGATCCGGTATTTCTATCCTCTCCACTTGTATCATACGCACATCTACTGTATAGCCAAATGCAGCCTACATCTGCAAGATTCTCTTCTACTGTAAAGCTAAATGTACTTTACGTTGTCTTAAAAATAGCAACCATGAGGCTGTGATAATGGCATTTTGAAAGCTGTTACTATGGGCCCTTCCACACATGATTTGAATATAAAGGCGAAGGAAAGGAGGAAATTATCCTCTCTGTTTACGCACAGGGACATATTTTATGTAGGATTGTTTGCTGTGGTATCACTTCTTTGATCCTTAATGGGGTAGAAATGGTCCATCTGCTACCATATAAACTCAGTGATTTCTCCAGACTCCTTCAGATATATACGAGACGTCCATGTTTTCACCACTGCTTCCCCCCACCCACCAGGAAACTCTCCCTCTTTATTCTCTCTCTTTCTCAAACTCACCCCACTACATGAAGAATGAATCACAATGCAGTTCACGTAATTGTGCCTGCGTTCTGTCCTTCCCCATTAATCTGACTCCCAAACCCCATCCTGTGCTCACCTTTGTACCCATATTACCAGCACATGAACACCAGCCACAGCCGGCCTTTAGAGTGGCTTTGCCTCCATTGTACATCGCGCCATGTCAGAGAGAGAAAAGGTTGGATTTACACGCTTCAGTCTTGAATGAGCTACATCTACAGTAGCTATCAAATACTGAGGATTGACGAAAGTGTGAGGAAGAGACGCGGGTGTCCAGCACCTGTTCAACTGCCTCAGCACAGCTGGATCGTGAGTGCTACTTTGTCTTTGATGGAAAATGGACATGGAGGCATAGTTAACACAACAGGTGGATTGGCCAAAAGCAGTTTGTCTCTGGCTGAGAATGCATTACAGACCCTACAATGGATTTGTAGTTAAGGACCAAACAGGTGCTAATGGGTACAAACAACCTGTTAGAACATCAGAGTAGGGTTTACAACTCAGAAATCAGGGAACCGAAAAGACATGCAATTGAATAGACATAGACGGGGGAGGAGCAAGTTAAGGGGGGTTATTTGTTTCCATGTTAAATGTATGTTGTACAGCCCTTTGAGACTGCAATGTGATTAAGGGCTATATAAATACAAGTGACATGACTTGACATTTTCAGTTTGCATATGGTAATTTAATATCACATCTGTTTATGTGCTAGGCAGTATAGTTCTATGGGTATACCATTGTATTCTTTGTGGATAGCCTTGTGTGTGTTCTCATATACCGAAATCTAATTTTAGTAGACACATAAGCAAGGTGAATTGAAAATAAGAGGCAAGTCATTCTCGGGAATGCTTGCTAATTTCGAGCTCAAATCTAAACAAAATCCCTCCGCGCCCCGCCGTGGCGCCGCTCCACACATCGAAACGCATTGTGAAGCATATCGTAGTAGTACGGCTTTGTTGATGTGAGCGGTGTTTGACACTTTGTTTATGTTCCTATTTATGGAGCCAGGGCTGTGTAGAAGTATCAGATCATTTTGTAGCTTGAATTAACTGACTTTAAAGGATGCAATCAAAGATTATTTTGTGTCCGTTTGAGGAAAAAATACTGTTGAGGGTTCAAACATAAGTACCAGCAGCCCCTACGTCCCTCACCTGAAAACCATGCTAAGAGCACATGTATTTAGTCCTGCTTACACATAGCTGAGACAATTAGCCCCCCCCCCCCCCCCTCCCTGATATTTCCCCAACCACACCCGTGCAGTTTGCAAACTGTTTCCAAACAAGCCAGTCAGTTTGCAGTAGCAAAAGCAGGGAGATGTTCGTGGGTTTTTGTTTTTATTTGGGGGGGGGGGGGCTATGTACATACACAGTGGGACACGATGTTGGATTGTCCCTTTAATTAAGTCATTCAGAAGCAGGTAAGGGATCATCCTACTGATCTGGTGAACTCCACATTCAGCTTGGTTTAACAGGTTGGACACAGTCAATGCTCCCACCCACTGCCTTTTGGAGGATTACAATTCATCACAGAGCTATTTGTAAAGGTTCAGATCAACGCTGATGGTATAGTGCTCTGCATGCAAAGAAGGCTCCCCCACACACACATTCACACGCACACACACACACACACACACACACACACATACTGTAAACACACACACACACCCGCACACACACACACACACATTCTCTCTCTCTCTCACACACACACACATACACACGCAACGTAAACGCACGCGCATATTGAACATTTACTATGCTGTCAACATTTCTTACATTTATCTTTAAAAGACATTAGAGAATTATAATTAAGTTGACCTGAAATATTCAGTGTTTGTAGCATACACAATGCTGACTCTGGATCAAATGTACCATTAGGAGTTATATTAATGTGTCAATTGGAGTAAACCCTTTATACTACAGTAATAGCACTATGCAGCAATCTGTTTAGGAGAATAATTGCAAACATTTGACTGAAATGTGTTAATGTCAATCATTTTATTATATTATATCCCTAACATTGTTGGTACTGTTGTGGTAATGTTGTCTGATCAAAAAGGACTCTGAAATTAACTGAGTGAATATCGGTTTATTCCAGTAATGGCCCAATGGGTAGGGAGTGGTATACAGTATGTTAAATCTATGGTCTTTAGGTGGAATCTGAGCAACCTGTGAGCTATTCTTTTCAAAAGATCATTCAGCTATGCTTATTACGTTCACATCACTCCATAGACATGCTGTTCACATAAACATTCTTGAAGCCATGACGCACTGTGGCCACATATTATCAGGACAAACCACTTCAGAATCTCATAACATAACGGGTTGGAATTGGCCAGTGACCTAGGTTACTTATAACCCTTGAAATGTGCCTCCAAATCACTTTTTTGTATTGTACTGTCTACATTAACAGACAATGCACTGTACATTATATAACCGGCAACACGGTGGCCCAATGGATAGCACTGTGTCTTCACAGCAAGAAGGTTCCGGGTTCAAACCCCGGTCGTCCCTGCCTGTCTGTGTGGAGTTTGCATGTTCTGTGTCTGCGTGGGTTTCCCCCACTATCAAAAAACATGTCAGGTTCATTCTCCAGTCAGTGTCATGTGACCAGTGAAACTGGCTCCATTCTGGAGTTGGTCCCCAGGCGCTGCACTGCAGCTGCCCACTGCTCCCTTGAGGGATGGGTTAAATGCAGAGGATACATTTTTCAATGTGTATGTGACAATAAAAGCACCTTTACCTTAACTATGTTAGCGCTGATGACATGACATGCTGCTGTCATTATCAACAGAATGTTTGTTGCCTATGACAACTGGTCCAATATGACCCGCCGCTTTAGGTGTCTTAAGTGTCTGCTTAATGCAGTGAATGTTATTAAAAATTATTTATAATTGATAACACCATTACACCGTTCTCAGTACAGTAATAAAGCTCCTCTTAATTGTGATATCACTCTAATGCAGGCATGTTCTGTAATGTCTGTAGTTACTTTATGTAAATGTGCATTGTTTAATGCACAAGGCTACTTATCACATGAGACATGCATCTCAAGTCCGGAGGGCTGTGTGTTTCTGCTTTGGAGCTGTGTGCTGGGGTGCGAGTCGAGTGAATCAGAGGGGTTGAAGCAGCTGCACTCCTAGCTGATTACACTTGCTAACCAGTGACAACATTGTCTCAGAAATGTGTCATAGCCTATTTAGTTGCCAAGCACAGAATCAAAGTTTATATTCCTAACCAAGGGATAACGATGTAGATAGATGGCTGACTAGACTAATGCTGCGTTCACATGGAACACGGCAGACAGCAAACCGGTAACTGACAAACACTTTCTGGATGGCACGGCACAGCGTAAAATGGAATGGTAGTTGCTATGGTGATATCACATTGTTTACAAATAATTTAATACAAATATATTGTAGTAGCAAATTATTTATGGAATAATTTTTTTATTTTATCTAGTATTTTAGTGTTGCACCAAAAGTATTACCTTCTCGTTGTCAATGTTTTCTCCGTGTGTTCCATGTGAACGCAGCGTAATGCTTAACACCTTTTGGAAATAAGCACTGCTTGCGTTTTAATGCATGTGTGTGTGGCCCACACATTTGTTTTGGTCTGCGATGCCGGTGTGCTTAGAGCGACATCTAGAGGCAGAGGTTTTACAGAGTCACTTTACATTAATATACAGTATGTCCATGACGTTTCTAGCAAATGACAGCTCTTAAATTATAGCTCTTAAATCTTACCTACGGCACATTTAATAATGTACAGCAGAAGTGTTAAACCTAGAAGTGGATCATTCAGGGTGTCAAATGCATGTGTGTAACTGTGTTTGTGTGATCATCCATGTAGTTATGGTAACATTACTCCTTTTGAAGTGTGTGTGTGTGATTGTGTGTTGAGAGAGTTTTGAATCAACGTGACTCATGGAAGATAGGATTATGAAGTGTCCTCTGGGAGTTATTGATTAGTCAGATAGAGGTGTTCTGGAGACCTCCCTTGTCTGCCGTCTTCCCATTATCTGATTTACAGCTGATACCGGATCCACAGGCCAACTGCCAACCATAGAGACTGCAGACACCGTGTGTACAGAGCGCCTCTAATGAACTGTCTAGTCTGTATGTGTAATACAATTTATAAATAAATAAAGCTCTTGTGCAACAATTGCTGATCGATTAAATGTTCATCTCTCAAAGTGTGAGCCTAGGTTCTCATATGCTATGCCGCCCCCCTTTACGTTTCCTTAACTATAAGCACCGACGATGAAAAGGCGTGCCAAACCTCAAAAATGTGTGCTCTGTTGTCTGAAAAGTATTGCATCTCTGTAAGTTCAACAGTACCTGAGATGAGAGGTAACTATAACTGTGTAACCCCTACAGGGTTTAGCGGGAGTTTGTGCTTCAATGTGTTTGAAATGTTAGCTAACTAAACCTTTAATTCTAGCAGTAGGGCATCTTGCTTAAACATACATAAAACAAACCACAGAAGAATTGATTGGTCAGAATAGCCATGTATCTAACATTCAGAGCATATACAGTATATGCACATATGAACAACTTATATTGTAGTATCTATAGTCTCTAGTGTATACTGTAGTCTTGTCGGCCCAGACGTGACCATGACAAGAGTGAATGGCTGGGGACATTCTGTCTTCATGTCATTGATTGTCTCACAGTAAGCTGACAGGAGTTGAGTTCATTTGTTGGTTTTGTTGCCAAAATGGTCACATCCTGACGTTTTATAAGATTGTCCCTGAGACAACTTCAACTTCAATTTGTCAAGAGTTTAACATGAATTAGTCATCAATACATCAGACCAATACAGTAATGAAAAATACATTTGATCAATAAAGGACTATTCTCCCAATGGGAAACATATCATGACAACAAACATGTTCAATCAGAAGTTGAAGGTAACTTAGTCTCAGCCTCTTCTGCTCATATCATCAACATATATCATCTGATATATACGTATACCCCTAGCTCATCAAAACTATCAGGAAGGTGCTGATTCTCTTACCTGTATTATTGTTGTTTTGATATTGTGTTTTTGATGTGAACTGTCTATACTCAGGATGCTCTTGAAAATGATATTTGAATCTCAAAGAGTCTTTTCCTGGTCAATTAAAGGTTTAATAACAAGAAAGAAAATGGGGTAATATATTTTCTTTGGCTGTTCGTATTGTCACTTACAAGATTGTGTACTTAATTCTGGCACAGGTGCAGTGCTTTATTTACTAATTTCAGTGTTTCAGCTTCTATTAAATTATGCTGCTTATTCGTGTCAATCAAAATACCTGTCCTGTCAAGTACAGTAGGCGGATATTGATGCAGTAAGCCAGCGCTGTGTTCCAGACAGTATGCAAGTTAAGGCTGGCTCTGTTCAGACTAATGCAGACTAATGTAGCACTAATTATACACAGCTTGCCAGTTGTTGAGCAACTTCTTGAATCATTTCAATTTCTCTTCACAGACTGTAACCAAAAACACAGGTGCACATGGATGTTCTGCTCCATGTTAGGGCAGCAAGGCAAGGCAGGGTTCTGGCCTGTGTCTGTCTCTGTCATCTTGTTCATCGGTAATTCACATATGCAGTGGATGGAAAATCGATCACTATTATAAATTCACCCAGAGTTCAGGCCACTCAGGACGCCAGCCAGGCAAGAGAAAAATGATGAGGATGTGAGAGAGAGAGAGAGAGAGAGAGAGAGAGAGAGAGAGAGAGAGAGACTATTCATATTAATCTGTTTACTGTAAATTTCCCACTATTCTCAGGGTTGTGGGGTTGGACATTCGGTTGCATGTTTACTGAGCCTTGATGGGGCAGCAGTTCAGTTATTAAATAAACCCAAACACACACACACACATACACAAACAAATATACACATTATATGTTATGGCCATCCATCACAAAATATGTTATATAATCATAATTTAAATCGAGTTAAATTTACTTATGCATACATGATTTCTATATGTTTTCAACAGTGTGTTTGTTTTATGCATTTACATGTTTCTTTGGTTACATGGGTGCCCCAAGCTATTACTGCAAGCACTATTAATCTTTTTGGAGGGCATGGATCACAGGTTAAGATTTAGGTCACACTAGTGTAACTACAAGCCACATTTTTGCATGTAAACAAAAAGGGAGAGAATAAAGGAATGCCCGCAGGTTGTGGGGCGCGAAAGAGTTGATAATGAGTAAGCGATTGCAAGCAGGCACACACGCACACGCACACACGCACACGCGCACACGCACACGCGCACGCGCACACGCACACGCGCACACGCACACGCACACGCACACACGCACACACACATAAATTATGAGGATAACTATGGGCTAAGTTGAACATGAGCTTTGTGCAAGCCTCTGTCTCGGACCATTTGCATCCTGATTAATCCATTAATGTCCTCAGCCCACCTCAGTGGTTATCTATCTCTCTCTCTCTCTCTCTCTCTCTCTCTCTCTCTCTCTCTCTCTCTCTCTCTCTCTCTCTCTCTCTCTCTCTCGCACACACACACACACATCTACATAGACACCTGAATGCTAAGCGGCATAGTTTGGCCGACACCGTGGCCCACCGGAGCATGTGATGGGAGCAGGCTGAGCAAACCCGTGAAAGAATGCGTAAGGAGTCACCGAACAGGACAGAGTTGGCAATCGGGATGGGAGCTGGACTGTCAAGTTAAAGCACGCCAGGGGAAAGATATTGGGAAGGGTGTGGAGAAGGAGGGAGAGGTAGAGAGAGGTAGAGAGGTAGAGAGGTAGAGAGGTAGAGAGGTAGAGAGAGAGAGAGAGGTAGAGAGAGAGAGAGAGGTAGAGAGAGAGAGGTAGAGGTAGAGAGAGAGGTAGAGGTAGAGAGGTAGAGAGAGGGAGAGAGGTAGAGAGAGTTAGAGAGTGAGAGAGAGTTAGAGAGGTAGAGAGAGGTAGAGAGGTAGAGAGAGA